>JANHAO010001648.1:0-31935 GCA_026873985.1 Saraca asoca
AGGTACTGTTCTGGAGATTTTAAGAATTTTTGGGCATCACTAGCTAATTTTTCATCTTGGCAAGTTTATGGTGCAAGGTAAAGGGACTAGAATGCTAACTTGAAGTTTTTGATGGAAGATTCTAAAGAAAAAAAATTTGAACCAGAACTGAATTTTTGAAATGCATAGTAATCCAGAATTAAGAGCAAGTATTTTCTTATGTTTGGTCCTTTTCCTTTCTGGTAAATGAATTAGATAAATATAGAATTAGTAGAGATCTTACATTCACCTATCTAAATCCTTTTACATTGTGTTGCTCAAGTTACCTCACAATGATGAAAATCACAAAACAAGCAATAATTCCAACAATTCCCTAATCCACTGGTTCATTTTTTGGCAATTTTCAGAATCAATCTAGAGGAAGAAGTCACATCTTTCATTGTTTTTCTTATACTTCAAGCATCTAAGGAATCTTCTTCCAAGATTTTTGCTAGTTCCAGATGTGAGCAACACTGCTCCCAATCTGTAGTAACATGTCATCATCTCTACAAAATACCTTGAAGAAAAAGAAGCTAAGGAATAGTCATCACAAATCTAACTCTCGCCACAATAGCTATGTTAAGAGGGAAAGATAGAAAAGATATTATTATAAAATTATATTGTACAATGAGTTAAATATGTGTATTTATAATAAAGATGTGTACAAAAGATAGAGTTCTAATAAAACTTTAATAAGTCTAAACTTATCATTTATCCTAACCTATATAGATTTATCATTTTAATTAACCTATTAACTAACAAACTATTTATCCCATCTTCGTTTATCAAATTGAAATGAAGCTACCTGATGAACCCTTGAGTTGCTAGAGTAGAAAAAGACGAATTAGAAGAAATAGAAATATGAAGTTAGGATTCAACGATTGTATAATCAATAATAGGAGAAGACAAATTTTTTTGCTTAAAGGGAGGGAACTCCTCCATAGTGGCAAGTATATTGATAGTTTAACAGAAGACATTCCATGTTAGCAACTTCTTTAACCAAGCTAATGGAAGTTAGGTCAAAGAACTATCAATTAAGAGTGCATATGTCCAGGACTAAAATAGTTTTAATAAAATAAAAAATATTAAGATTAAAATTGATAAAACGTTAGGACTTCAATTCTAAAAAGACAGGCTATGTTTGATTACATTAAAAATTTTAGTAATAAACTTTTATACTTAGGTCTTACTACTGAATATTTTAAACATTGAACTTAGGTTGTTGAAAACTCTAATCCAAGCATCTCTACCATTATGTACCATTGTTATACATAACAATAAACAACATTTACTCCTTTTTTTGAAATTTTAATTAGTTATTTTATAATGAATTTTTATTGAAATGATGTTTAAATTTAAATTAAATATAACTTTATTTCATTAGGCATAAAGTACATATTGTATTGATAATAATAAATTCATATCATCATTTTATTTATTATATATCACACGATCTATTTTTTAATTAAATTTTATATATTTTTAATATATTTGCAATAAAAGAATATATTTGTAAACAAATTGAAATTATTATTTTAAAATAATTTAAACATTAAAATTCAATTACTAATAAATTGAAATAAAATTTTCATTGATATGAATTATTTTTGAAAAAAAAAATTGCTTCTAAACAAATCATACATTCAATCATATAGATAGTTTTACGTATTAAATATTTTAAAACATTCCTACACTTGAACAATGACGCAAACTTACCGAATCAAAACGATATCACTTTTAAAAAATAGGTGGTGCTAATTGACTCACATATTAAAAAAGTATACGAGATTTATGTATGTAAATAATATTTTTATTTTATAATTTCATTCTAGCAAACTGCATTAAAAGTTTAAGACATGCAAACAATTAAATATAAAAAAGTCTTCGTAATAAAAGAGAAGATCGACAAGGTGATTAAGGGAGAGAGAGAGAGAGAGAGAGAGAGAGAGAGAGAAGAGTGCGAGCTACATAGTGGTATTAATAATCCATTGGGCACATGATGTTAAAAGCACAGGCACGGTTTACAGGGGAGAGTTAAGGACATTGCCGGCTACCGAATTCAGCTAAATTATATTTAGAGTAATTATTCATTCATTTGTAAAGATGGAGGACAAATATAATCCCCAAATTTCATAATTCTCATTAATAATTTCTTATTTTTACTTTTATTATAATTATTCATCTCTCTCTATTCATAATGTTAAAATATATGAAAAATATTGAGTGATTTGTTAAAATTCTACCTTGACATGTGAAAGACATGTTGACAAAGAAAATTGAAAGATAAAGTTCATTTAGAATCACAAATTAAAATCCGTAAGTGACATTATAATCAAATCAATTCAATAATAATCCCCTCTTCTTTACCCAAAACTATACCAAAACAGTTGTGACTATTTTTTAGTGTTATTTCCAACCATGAAGGAAGCTTGACCATATCAACATCAACTAATAATTTCAATAAAATGCTAACAACCCAACCAATACCAAAGATCTATAATTTTATTTTTATTTCTAATATACCATTCATCATGTATTTGGCCTTAAAGATGAACTTTAACAATCCACTTTAACATTTTCCATCTATTTTAATATTACAAATGGAGAGATTGACAAATAATTATAATAAAAATAAAAATAAGAAATTACTAATATTATGAAATTTGAGGAGCATAACCCTTATAAATAAGGGGTTAATTGATTTAAAATTGATGCTTTTAGTTAAAAAAAAATCTACTTAATGAATTGATTGAGATCATTATATAATTATTTTCAAGTCATAAATTAATATTAAATAAATCACTTCATGTGAGAATATATATTGCCCACGCTCACCAAAATTTTTGGGATTTGTCCCTAGTGGGGAGTGGGGACAAATGAAATAAAGCTACAATCAACTCTTGGAACAAAATAAGTATCACTAATTATCACTAAGACCAATTTTAATAAGCAGCTCAACAGTAGTTAATGATGATCCATGACTAAGGCAAAACAGAGAGACTGCTTGAAAATTCACAATCATCTGGGAGCAATTCTCAGATACATGCCATATATGAAATCAACAACCAACTCACGTGTAAATGCACTTAAATGCTATTGGTAAATTGACTTATATGTCAGTTTGTATCTCACCCCATGTAGTATATGGTGCGCACCTATAAATTTCTCAGATCAATCCCTGGCATAGAAGACAACAGGACAGGTAAATGATAGTTCCCCCTAATCTTATGCACTGTCAAAGCCGAAAATTCGGAAAACACCTGCAAACAAAAGAGAGACAAGTTAACTGCAGTTTGTGACTTGGGTTTCTAATGACACGTTAAAAATGCCCAGAAGGGTAATACCTTCATCAGCCTGATATTTGTTTTTGTCATCACCAGCATATGCAAGTAAATTATATTTAGGATTCCACTCCACGCTGTTCATGGCAGCCCTACAAGGAATCTGATGCACTGTTCGTCCAGTTTGGACATTTGACTGTTGTATATAAGAGAGCTACATTTTAATTTATCTTTTACGCAAATTAATTCAGATTTGATATAGGAAAGAGACTAGGAATGAATTAATCTTACTATAAAAATCAAGGACAGATGCTTATTAAGGAAGAATTGTCGGGTCATTTATACACTTACTATATCAATGAATAAATCTTCACTTGCAGAAGCAACATAATCCCCTGTATAATTGAAGCTAATTGTCCTGACAGGCCATCTGAGAGCATGGAAAAAAGGTGAATCCAGTTTCTATGAATGAGTTACATGTAGTCAGTACCCCGAATAAAACACAAACATGGAACCAAGGAAAACTCACTCCAGCTTTGTAAATGTACGAACACAGAGCATCTCCGAGATATCCCACAGGCTGACTAGGGAATCAGCACTTCCAACCGCAAAGTATCTGCCTCAGTAAGATGAGATTACTATATAAGTACCTTTAAATTCGTTATGTCCACTTAAACAACTTTCTACATAAACAGATATTATCATGAAGGAAAGTAATGCAGAAATAAACAATAATACAATAGAGTAGCATATTAGCATCCTAGGAACTATATACACAATCATAAATTTGGTTCCTATCCTGCTATATTAATTGCAACTAGCAAGACTGCAATAACAAATTCCACAAGCATACCTTCCCATTGGGTCAATTGCAATGCAATAACAACCAGCTGTATGAGCCATAACAGTGTCAAGAGGCCGAAGTGACGGGTAAGCCAGTACTTCCACTGTCCCTATGTAGAAGAACGTGCTATATCAAATAAGAGTAATTTTTTTTTTAATTTATACATAGTCAATGATTCCAAAACTATTAAGTCATTAGATTCATATTCTGGAGCTACAAGAAAGAGAGAACCAGTTCAAATAATGACCACACCATTTCCTGTTGTTAGAAAGAACATCTCTCCTGTCATGTTCCAAGCAATCTCATTTACCTAGAAAAAAAGAGAGGGAATTTTCAGGAACATCTAGAGTATAAGAATGAATTATAAATAATCTTTAAATAAATGTCTGTCACTAACAAATGCATTGGCATAGATTTGGTCATTTAAATTTCTGTCAGTTCTTAATTGATGAACTCATAAAAGGTCAGGCTTAAGTCGTGTTGTCAAACAAAAAGACGAACTCCGAAAAGCATCATAATGAGTTATGAGGATAACATTGAAACCAAACAGGACTTGAAGGGCATAAAAGAACCAGGAACATGAGAACAGAGGTGCACAAATAAAAGTGAGGATGTGACAGTTGAGGAAGCAGGAGTAGAAGCATTATGGTGAGAAGATTAGATTGAACACTAGCAGTCCAGAGAGACTATAAGTAATAGCTAATAATTCTCTTATTTCAGCCATCCACACTTTCCATTTTATCTACATATGATGTCAACATTCTCTTCTTTTTTCTTAACAGAGGCAGTTCCAGGCCCTGGAAGTTGCAAGTTACAGAGTTACACCATTACAGAAATAGGACAAGAAATTTATGCAAATTGATACCAGATTTAGTTGTAATTATAAAGCAATCTGCATATTGCCCTCTAATCAACACATCCCTTATATGGACTGTAAATTTTAGTGATTCTTGAACAGGGATAGTTTGAATGAAATGGAACCAAAAGTACTACAATTATTAATCAATTAAACTGGTAAAAACCAATGCACATACACATTTTATATGAGAAATAAACATTTGGCATAAAGACAAGTTGCTCAGCAATTTCAAGGTAAAGTTTCATCATTTATCAATAGCCTCTTTTAAGAGAGGTTCAAAGATGATCCTTCACTCTATCAGAGACAGACAACAGACAGCAATACTAGAGTACAATTTAGGTACTACCTCGTAACTGAATTTGCGTCTATGAATTGGTTTAAACTTTCGAACATCCAGTATCGTCAACTCATCATCCTATGAAACATAAAACAACAAAGTAAGGACATAGCATGCTGAAAAGCTCAATGATTCAACAAGAAAATTTGAACATACTCAAGACACCATTACCATGTCCAGTTACAATGTCTGCAATTCAAAAACCGAGAGGAATTGTATAACCTACCCTATTACCTACAGCCACATGAATCCCATCAGGTTTGTAGGTGATGTTAATATTCTCCCCACTAAGTTCTGCCTGTTGTGAGCATTTTCCACCTGCAGAAACTAAAGATTAGCCACTTCCTTTAAATCAACTCCTAAAGTTCTTTTCCAACACAAAAATTTTCAATTAATGAAGCCAATTGTTTGTTTATTCCAATATTTATGTGTGCCAAGATAATTCACGGAATCAAGAAAGTAGAACTATACAAGGTAATGAAAGTCATTTGAAGAGACAAAGGCAAAAGTAATCTCATCCTTTCTCACATTACAGAATTAAAGTAAGTTGTATAAACAAAACAATCACTTACTACGAGCATCCCATAATCGAACAGTCCTGTCACCTGATGCAGTTGCAATGAGATCAGCATGTTTGGGGTCCCAACATAGTTGGTCTACGCTATCAGTGTGACCCTTCAATTCAATATCTTTGACCTTACCCTGTAAGCAACCCCTCCATTCCAAGGAGGAAAAGAAGGATCAGTTTCTAGCCAGTAAAAATTGGAAGAGAACAAAGAGCCAGTAAAAATATGAAGAGAACATAAATATTCTCAATGACATTAATTATGGTAGCCAAAACTGAGAAATTCCCCAAGCAAAAGATGACAAGGAAACAATGTCAGGTTTAAAGCATAGATGTCATTACCCAAATACACATTGTCACATTCTTTTAGAAACCACAAAAATAATGAGAACTACCCTAACATAAATAGTTTGGTACTGGATATTCATAGTAAATTAATCTTTCTGCAAAGAAATCTTTTGTAGTAACTCTTACCCCGAAAATATTCTCAGTGCTTTCTCTCTATCTTTATTATAGTATCTGAGTCTTCCCTACCAAGGCAATTGCATATCTATATTATACATGTACTAATGAACTTAGATATCTCTTCACCTTATCTTTGCTTAAAGATTCCATTCACCTTGCCATCTTTCCTTGCACTTCCACAAAGGTGCTTTCACAGTCCCAGTGCTGACACACCTCAGTTTGTCAGCATGTCCCCTGCTGCCTTTTCTAATGACCCAATGTTTTACTATCAAAACATGGCCATAGATGATTCACAGTAGATATTAATCTATCCTACAGCTTTTAGGATATCATCTATTCTTATCATGAAAAAAAATCACAATGTCTTCTCAGTTTAAACCAGCAAGTCCTATTTCCAATATAAATAAACTGTCTAATTTCACAGTCATTTTAGATAGTGAAATAACCCTCAATTCAGATCCTCTCTAATTCTTCTTATGTCGGAGGACTAACTCTTAATTTAGATCCAGATCTTTCTTCAAAACAAATGTACCCAGAGACACAACCATAGAGGTCTTGGACCATCATCCATCATGAAATTAAAAAGGAGATGGCTTAAAATTCATTACAGAAGCCTGCTGATTGGAAAAATAGAAGGTCTTCATTTATTTTTTGAATGAAAAATCTGCAACAATTCTCTTAAAACATCAACTTACGCTTTATGCAATCAATTTAACCAACATTGTTCTCATTCTCCCCATCATAACTGCATCAGAAGATTGCCTGATCATGAAACTAAATCAATCACTACAACAAGCTTATGCTTGATTGTTCTTTCCACTATGCCATCAATGAATCAGCCAATTGCATAATATTATGCTATGATACTAAATTTCACCATTGCTTTTACAGGCAGCTTCTAAATTACTGTTCCAAATTCATGCACCTGATAGCTAATTAAATCCAGAAACCGTTTCCTTATTCCTATCATCATGGTTTAGGAAATGATTTGAAGTTCTAAATACAGAAAGAAGATGTATAGAATGCAACAGCTACTGAGATGAGGCTAGAATACTAATAAGAAATAACCCCCTCAACATCAAACAATATATATATTAGAGAAAAGGAAGAATACAATAGTCAGGAAAATTGATACTTGAAGTAGTGTCAGCATTTTTTCACATTTTTCCTTAATTTCTGCAATTACAGCATGCCCGCAACTGCAATTTAGAACTATATAAACCTAACGGGTGGCATAACTCATGGACAGAAAGTGGAAGCCATACCTCCGAGCAAGTGGAAGAAGTTTCTAAACTTTATACAAAGGAAGAAGAAAACCCCTGATTTTGCAGAGTTCTTGCTCTATTCTAAGTAATTTACATTTATGAGAAATTAGACAAAATGAAAAGAAAAAGAAAAGGGAAGAAGCTTACATGTCCATGTGGCTCAATATGCCAAATGCGAGCAGTTTGGTCGACAGACCCGGAAGCAAGCTTTGTGCCAGTACAGTTCCAAGCCACAGAGTGCACCTTTCGCAAAGCGAACATATCATCAGTATCAATTGGATAATGTTTTCTCCAGATTCGATTTAGACTGGGGAGAAGAAAAAATTTTGTCTTCGAACCAGTTTACCATCAATTATCTAATACAGCGAAGCAGTAGAGTACCTTCTTCTTGTGGCCGGAATACTCTCTACTATGGAGATTCTTAAATGGGACTTTTTCCTCCATCCTCGAACCATAAAAGTGTAACCCAAACAACGGATCTGAGCACTTTGCAACAAAGATTCTGAAAAGACGAAATTGCGATACCACGACAGAACTCGAGTGGAGACTCGATTACTGAAGGCTACTTTATATTTGATAATACGGGCAGGGCAGGGATGGGGAACGGATATCGGAAGCAAAACTGGCGTTTGGTTGAACGGCCTTTTTTGCATTTATAATAATACTAGACGTGTCCCGTGCAAAAGCTAGACAAGAGGTATGAAATGAAAATATATTTTTCAATATGTAGAAATTTTTAATTAAATCATTTTTTATTTTTTGATAATATAAAAATTAAATAGTTCCTTAAATGTCTGCAAGGATGCAAATTGATTAAAATGGAGGTAACTTCAAAATTACACCTCTCACAATAAAATTAAGAAAGAAATACTTTGGCCTATCCAAATTACATGGACTTCCGATTTAATTTCATAATCTACTCAAAACTTCCTTAGAACTTAAAAAAATTGTAATAAAAATTTAAATTTAATTTTTTTTATTGAAAAATAGTAAGAATAGATGATTATATTATTCAAATTTAATAATATAAAATATTTTATGTATTTTATGATAAAAAATATGTTTTGATTAATTTTAAATTATTAAAATATTTTAAATATTTTATGATCAATGACATATTCTGATTAATTTTAAATTGTTAAAATATAATTAATAATAAATTAAATTTTAACGTAAGTGAAATATTTTTTTTAATCATTTGAGCATAATTAAAATATATATTTAATTATAATATTTAGAATATTTTATATTATTTTATTTAACTTTATTATTATCTTTTCTCATCATTTTATTGATAAAAAATTTAAATTTGGATTTAAGTGTAGTTTTTTCTATGTTTTAAGAGAGGTGTGAGTACATTTTAAAATTCAAGGGAAGCTTCATGCAATTTCATTGAGATTGAGAGATGTCAAAGCATTTTTCTCTAAAATTAATTATACTAAATATTTATTCTATACTATCATTAAATGATTTTACGCTAGTATTAACTCAAATGAATCTAACAGATTGGCTAAAAACTTACTTGTGTTTAAGAAAATGCATAAAATAAAATAACTAGATTTTACAAATATATTACAGATAAAAGAGAAAATACATTGCAAATAAAATAGAGCTTTTTATTATTTTATACATGTTAATTTTTACAGAAGAAATTATATTCTTTCAATGTATTAGAAATTTCAACTAGAAAAATGGAAAAGAAAAACATATTCTTGATTGAGGCATTTAATATAATTATATAGAATAAAATTAAATGAATATACTTGTAACCTTCTACTAGTAAAAGAATTGAAATTTGAAAAATTCTCTCATAAATTAATATCAAAGTAACATCTTAGTCATAAAACAGAATAAGAAATAAATTTCATATTCCTATATGCCAAAGAATTGAACCCAAAAAAAGGAAAAAAGAAAATTGACTTTTTTCGCCCAGGTATAAGTGTCGTGGCGGCTTTCTCAAATAGCACTTTTATTTCTCGAAGCCATTTCTCTAGCAAATAGAACATTTCTCATCAGTATCAAGGTTATTCTCCTCTTGCAATAGAGTAGCCTTAGGACAAAGATTATGAAAATCTAAAATTTGAAAAATCCGAAGTCTTAAAACCCAATAGAGTCAAATGTGCCGGTTTCAATAACTATTCTTTATGTCATAGTTCAGAACTTATGGCTAAATTTAGTAAGTACGTACTCAGATTCCAATGAAACTTTACACAAAAATCAAGTATAAAGAGAAGATCATGTGACGCGAATTTGAGAGAAAATATTTACGCAGATTATTTTTCTTATTTTTCCCTGTTTCATAGGTATTTATGTAATTTTGACCTAAGTAACTTATCTAATATGAGTAGATAAATACATGATTATGATCCTTGGATTTTTATTTTCGTGTGGATATCTTGTGGTGCATTAGAACCTTTAAAAGTTAGGAGAAAAATTCATATGTCAACTCGGAAAAAGTATGTCTCCTCCTACTATTAAGGCTTTGGCTTAAAATACTTTTTAAGAGGGAAGTGTCTGGTTACCCAATGTGGGCATCGAGGCATTCGTCTGGGGAATCGAGTGTGTGATCATGAGCCTCTCCCTACATACTTAGGATTTTGTAGCAAGGCTTTTAAATATGAATAAAGAAGTAGCCCCTCTTCAATCGAAATATTATCCTATAAAATTTATTTACTTTTGGTCGCATTCATTCGCATTTGCTTGATTGCATAAATACATTATGATTGTCAATGTAAATGACTTGTTTGCCTTTATATGTGATTTGGTTGCTATGTGCTATGTGATTTATGGTTATGGTTAACTCTATATGCTATAAATTATAGGTGTTGTCAATTATTTTCAAATGTTAGATGATGTATGATTGATTGATTGGCTTATTCTCAGGTACTAATTAATTAAGTGCAGAGTGAAGAGTCTAAGCGTTACATGTTCCAACAACCGAGCTACCAGACTATGACAATTTGGTATCAAAGTGTGGTTGAAGAAAATGACTTTTGCTAAATGCTTTGATGTAATTGATATAGCAACTGAGAATCTCAAAAGAGTAGTCGAAGTTATAAGAAATTTGGAAAACAAAGAAATCCCTGAACTCATTCGGAGGGCCAAGAATTGGGAATTTCTTAAGTATTGAGCCTTAAATCTCTAAGCTAGCATAAAAGTCAAAGATATAGGAACTAGTGATGTTCCATAATTCAGTGAGTGGCTTGTTGTGAATGAGAATAATCAGAAGGATTTAGGGGATGCTATGAAAGACCTTACCAATGAGGTAAAGAATGTTGTAACAACTCTTCGTGCTAAGATGAGTGACATAACAACCTCAGTGAAGGTATTGATGATGGTCAGGAATAGTTTGCAAGAGGACATTGCCTCAAAGCAAAAGGAGAAAGTGAAAATCCTTGAACCAAGGCCATATGTAGGGGATAGACATACATAAAAGGTTAAAAAATTTGTGTTCAATATAGAACAATATTTCCAAGTAGCTAGCATCACTTGTGAGGAAGAACAACTAAATCAAGCCACCATGTTCCTTACGGACAATTCTAAGCCTTAGTGAAGGACTAAGTATCAAGTGATTCAGGAGGGAATGTGTAGTATCAATACTTGGAAAAAGTTCAAGCAGGAATTGAAGGTACACTTCTATCCTGAAAATGTAAACTATATGGCTTGATGGAAATTGTGAGAGTTAAGACAGACATGATTAGTTCAAGCCTACATAAAGATGTTCACGACGATCATATTGGATATAATGGATATAACTGAAAAGGACAAGTTAATCTAGTTCATGGAGGGTTTATCGCAAGAAGTTGCCATGGAACTCCAAAGGAGGAGAGTCGAAAGCCTCACTGAAGTGGTGACCATAGCTAAATGCTTGTCCAACTACAAGATTAGCTTTCCTCAAACGAAGTCCCATGGAAGGGCTCGAATATTGCTAATGCCAACCAGTCAAGTAAAGGTGGCAATTCCAAGAGGAAAGGAGGAGGTAATGGAGTAATGTCCCACTTGCAATTTTCACGATCGTCCTAGACATCCATTAGCAAAGGGAAGTCCAAGACCCTAGCCTATTTCTTATACAAGAAGCCTTATAAAGTGGCAGACTGTCCACAAAAGGCTTCCCTAAATGCCTTACAAGCTAAACTTCAAAAGGAAGAGCAACAAGGCGACGAGGGTGGTGATAAAGGATTTGATAGGGAAGATAAGTCCTGTGCTAGGATCAGTGCAAGCCAATTCCTAGACTCCCAAGAGTAGTGAAACAGTGACAAAGCATGCTAAATCTCATCCTTATTAGGGGTTTACTCATGCAAAGAGCTATGCAAGTTTGAAGGTACCACCCCGTATAGAAGCAGAGGAGGTAGTGGACGAGGCACATTAGGAGAAATGTGAGAAACAAGCAAATCTTTTAAATGAGGAGTCTATCAAGAAGTCAGAGAGCATAATGTGTTCAAGGAGTAATTACCTAACAACTACATTTTGTTATATCTAATTGTGAAGTTCTTGCATGCAAAACTATTCATTTAGTTGCAAGGACCAAATTACATCAATAGCTCACATTGCTTTTAGAGTGTTGAAGTTTAGTAACAAGAAAAGCTTGTGGTTATAACCTTCGAGAGCATAAACGTGTAGAATGCTAGAGCAAGAGTGATGGATAACACTTTATTTAACCCTATCAACTATGGTAAGGGGATACCATTGAGATATCATGTTTAAGTGATTGTGGAGGCACCCATCGGGTGTCGAGTCCACATTTGAGGAGTGGTATTGTTGGAGTAGCAAAGTACACAACAAAGTATGATGGAAAGTTGAAAAACCACACAAGTAGACTTGTGAGCAAGGCATGGGACTTGCAAGCAAGCCATGTTTTGTTAAAAAGAGGTGATACTTTTACTTGAACAATCCATGAGACTTATGTTTCTCACATCGATGGTATATGACATTAGATGTAGGACCAGTCAGTAGTAGGCACACCCAAAATGCCTAGTTACTTCTTAGTGACAAAGACAATCAACTCAAAAATTATGGAGATAGCTCATTTTCATCGTTAACAACTAGCCAAGGAGACGAGTAGAAGAAAGCTTAAGAAAAGCTAAAGAAGAGCATATTGAAGACTTTCAAGAAGTAGTGTTAGACTGAAATGTTGAAGAAAAAACATCGGCAAAATGCAAAAAGATAAGCAAAGAAGAAGTCAAGGGAGAAGCTTGGGGGAAGTAGACTGAAATTTTGTCGATATTGTGTCATCAATGAGGGCATTAATGTTTTCAAGTGGGGGAGAATGTCATAGTTTGGGACTTGTAACCAAATTCGATAAGCAAATGTGCTTGGATTCAAATGAAATTTAACATAAAAATCAAACATGAAAAGAAGATTATGTGGCATGAATTTGAGAGAAAATGGTCACGTAGATTATTTCTCCTATTTTTTCCTTTTTGAGGGTATTTATGTAATTGATCAAGGCAACTTGTCTAGTGCGAGTAGATAAGCACATGGTTGTAATCCTTAGATTTTTATCTTCGCATAAATATGTTGTGGCGCATTAGAACCCTTAGGGGCTAGGAGAAAAGTCATTATGTCAATTCAAAAAATGTATGTTTACTCCTATCATTAAGGCTTTGGCTTAAAATGCTCTTTAGGAAGAAGTGTCCAATGACCTGAAGTGGGCATTGAGGTATTTGTCTAAGGGATCAAGTATGTGGCCATAAGCCCCCCTACACATTCAATAGTTTGTAACGAGTCTTTTAAATGTGAATAAAAAAGTAGCCCCTCTTCAATCAAAATATTATCCCACAATTTTTTTTACTTTTGGCAGCATTCATCCGTATTTGTTTGGATTGCATGAACATATCATAATTATCAATATGAATGACTTGGTTGCCTTTATATGTGATTTGGTTGATATGTGCTATGTGATTTGTGCTTATGGTTGACTTGATGTGCTATGAATTATGGGTGTTACCTATTATTTTGCAACTTAGATGGTATATGACTGATTAGATGGCTTATTCTCAAGTACTAATTGATTAAGTGCAGAGCAAACAGTTTAAGCACCGCACATTTTGACAATTGAGTTGCCAGACTGTGACAACTTGGCTTGCCTTTACTAATGTATGAATTAAAGTGAAAAACAAAACACAATAACAAAATTTGAAGTTATTAGATTCACATGCAAAGAAAAGAAAATTATAAATTAGAGTGAAAAACAAAAGGAAAGAAAAGAATTCAAAATTATTAATTCATATGCAATCAAAAGAATGTTTCTCCCTAGAACTTATGAATTGGAGTAAAAATATTGTCTTCACAAATCAATTCTCACTTTAAACCCTATTACTATAGAATAATATTAAAGTCATGAACTGCAATCAAATATAGTCACATCTTAAATAGCAATCATGATATACAATTTCCAATCAAGTTGATCATGAAGTTTGTTGGAAGCATGACAGTAGCGCTTTTTGCTACAATCACGGATTGCAATTATTAGAAAAATTGTACTTGTTTAATATACTAAACTAATCAAGTAATTGAAAGTTAGGGAAACTTCAGCAACCTTCCAATTTCAATAATTTTTATACTGACACAATCATTGAAATGGAGTGACAAGAAGGGACTACTAATTGCTAGAAAAAATATTAAATGGAGTGACAAGAAAATAATATTAGGTAAGATGAAGGAAGAAAGAAATAGTTTTAAATCATGTATTACACTTTTCTAAAGGCTTTTATGCCCCGAGAATACATCAAAACTCAAAATTGTCCAATCCAAAATAGTAAAAATAGTTCAGTAGAAAGTCCTATTTATAATTTTTGAAAAAAATGTGACTTTCTTGATATAATTGTTAGAAATAGTCATGCCTTTTCAAAAATTTAAATTTATAACTAATAATAAAAGGATATCATTTGTTCACCAATTCAAATCCAGGAGTTTATCTTTGACTCTTAATGTATATAAGATTATTAAGGAAAATCTACAAGCAAACCCTATATACCTTTTAAAATTGATTTTTCTAGGCAATGTAGAACTTGAAAAGTTACCAACATTCATAGACTACTAACAATCCCCTACTAGTTTGGAAAGTTGGTGTTTATACTTAACTTTTCACACAAATAAGTATTATGGATACAAGAAGATATCTCTTGATTTGAACCTTTATTTAACGTATATATTTCAAAATTCTAATAAAGTTGATGGTGTCTATAGATTAAACCTCAACTCCTAATGTTAGAAGTAAAGATATAACACACATAATACCTATTTAATTTTTGTCAAAGGTTTATAACTGGTTTAGCACAATTATGGTCATATACTTATCCTGATCTTTATAATCATTTATAAGAGAGACCCCAATTCTCTTGTTGAAGTAATACCATGTAATGTTTATAAATGTAGAGTTTCATTCATGTCTCTGTTGCTTTAGACATTTAATCAATAAATCAATTATGAGTCTAAAACTCATACAATTATTTATATGCAATAGACAATACTAGTTAATTTCAAACATATCAAATGAGTTTGCGAGTGCTAGCAAACATATATCAATAACTTGTTATTACCTAATGAACTTTGTAACTAGAGATTAGTAATTTCAAGTTGGGTTCCCATTATTAGTTTGTAATCTCAAAGGTTTTAAACCCATTTTCAAAAGAAAAGTTTTTCACCATCGACTCCTTAACAAGCCTTCTATTATTTCCGATCCACCAAGTTTATATTGGTTTCATACAATTTTGTGATTATACCATCACAAATCAAACATCAAATATATTTATTAAACTAATATGTCTAGACTTTACTATAGTAAAATTCTCAATCCTCTATACACATACTTGTTTTAATAACATAGTACAAAGATATGGCTGATCTTGGTTGTGGCCACAACTCTTTTCCATTTATATAATCCCTGCCATTTTCTTCTTTGTCTACTACTTATAAGTTTTTAAATTCAATTTTCACAAAGAAATGAATTTCATTTGTCCATTCTTGAAATAGCTACTCTATCATAGATAATTTTATGTCACTATAACTAGTTGATTTCCTAAGTAGCATTTATGTTTCTATCTTGTAATATTGAAATTATACAATTCCAACTTTATGAATCTTTAAGATTATTGGTATTTGGAACACTTATGTTCCTTTGAAAATTCACAAACAACAGAAGCACTCGTATACTCATAACAAGTACATATATAATTATCAATGGCATCAATTTGATCAATTTAAACAATTAATCAAATAAAAAATTTAACATTGTGTAAAATACTTATAAGGGGGATTCTTATCTCCAAGAGATAAACTTGTGAAAGGCTTTCTTAATTTTACCAAACTAGCTTTCAATAATTTTTCACTTAGTTTGTAAAATCAAATAATTTCTCAAATAACGAGACAACTCTATGGATAACCCCTACTGCCTTTGCACTTTTATAAAGACACAATTTCATGGATAGCCCCAACTATGCCATTACACTTATACTTTACATACAAACATAATTAATTTCATGATGCTCATTCACATATTGAATAAATATAATTCTTATGCTCAAAACTATAGGATATCATTATAAAATTAGACTTATCTTGTGTCATTCTTTAATACCTCGATAGAGTCATATAAAATATATCATGTTCACAAAATTTCCTTTTATATATCAAGAACAGCAAATTATATTCATGTTATTCTATCATATATAATTTAACTATTTTTTAAATAGTTTTTTTTTCTAGATTTCATATAAGGCATGATATATCATGTGACACCATTTAATTTATCTAATTCATTTTCACTAAATTAGATACAAAACTTCTTTATGAGTACTTTAATTCATAATTCCACACTTTAGACAATTCAAAAGTCAAATGAATGTATGTAGTACCTTGCAACCTATTGTTGATGGAAATGTTTATCATCTTTCCAAGCTATCTTAACCAAGACTTGAAAAGTAATGTAAAAATTCAAAAATTCCTTACTTTCATTTTGTCAAAATAAAAAGGATTATAATATTTTTGAAATCAAGAAAACTCAATATTTCAAAGTGGGAAATTAGGAAATTGATGCAACATGTTCATTGAATCCAAGAATTGACTAAATTCCTAAATCTCTATATCTTTCAAACATGAAATGACATACCTCTCAAACATGAACAATCATATCCCTTAACATGAATCATTATCTCTTTTAATCATGAACTATCGTGTTTCTTGCATATGAATTATCATGTTTCTTGCACACAGGTCATTGACTATTAAATATGAACTATCACATCTTTTGATCATAAACCATCATGTTTATTGAACATGAACCATCATGTATCCTGATTATAAATCATTATATCTTTTGCACATAAATCATCATGCCTATTAAACATAAACTATCACATCTTTTGTACATAAACCATCATGTCATTTGCACACAAACTATCATGTCTCTTATACATGAACCATCATGTCACTTACACACAAACCATCGTATCTATTAAACATGAATTGTCATGTCCATTGATCACTATCAACATGCTTCTTGATCATAAATATTTGATTAAATCAAAATGTCATACTTTTGATAATTAAATGGATGACAAATTATATCTATAAAACAAAGCTTCCTCCATGTGTAATAAATAAAACCTATCTAATATCAATCTATAATATTATATAGTCATCTATGCCAATAATGATTTGAACTATTATAATAAAAGAGGAAAAGAAGATAGATCTAGCAATAGGCTATAGCAATATTTAGTCATAGATGTATAATAAATCATGAATGTTAAAGCATAGGATAATTAATAATTTTAATCCATGTCAAGGAAAATAATAATTACTCTCTATTTTAGATATTAGGATTGGCTTTATCCATGACCCATGGCACCAAGCCTTTGATAACTTATTAGGTTTTTTTTTTTTAGTGTAACCTTGGCAATATAAATTGTTAAGACAAAGATACATATTAACTTACTTGACCACAAAAGATAAGGGACTTCATTGCATTATGGATTTTTGATACCACAATTGTCGTCATTGCTTCAATTCCTTTTTGCTATCCATATGTTTAGCCTTTTCTAGTTGTTACACATGTAAATAGTATCACACAAACTTATCTAGAAAACACACATGTATCTATTTATTGGCTTGTCATTACTAATCAAATTTTATAGATTTCATCTTCCTCAAAATATCATCAATCATCATGTCTAAACTCCATCTTCTTCAAACATGTTCTTTGAAGATTGTTTCCATAAAGCCTTTAGATTGTTAAGAAAAATATGGTGATGGAGTGATAAGAAAATAGTAATAAGATGGGGAAAGAAAGAAATAGTTTTGATGAGTGTATTAAACTTTTCTAAAGGCTTTTATGCTCCTAAGATACAACAATACTTAAAATTCTCTAATTTGAAGTAGTAAAAATAATTTAGTAGGAAGCCCTATTTATAATTATTGAATGAACGTGACTTGTCATGAGATAACTGTTAGAAATAGTCATACCTGTTCAGAATTTTAAATTTTTTTATAGGTAAAAAATGGCCTTAAGAGAATGAGACAAATCCGAGCCCGGCAGAGGCTAAGTCACCCTGCTCGCCAAGGACATCTAGCGAGCTCCACCTCGCTTACCACCAGAAAGCAACACAACAAGGTCGTTACAAGACTGACTCGCTAAGCAACCGACCATCCTGCTCGAACTCGCTATTCCGCTACAGCGGCACTGAGCTCACTACAACAATCCCCCATAATTCCCTTGAGCTAAGGAACTTAGCTTATGAGGACGGACGTCCTGCTCGACAATATGAGACCACGGGATAGACACATATAAATGCTAGTCTACGGTCGACAAAAAGGGGGCCCACCCTACAGAAAGGAGCCTGTAACAACTGCATTACAGAAGTTTTACTGTCTTTTCCATTTATTTCTTGATGTAACACAATTGGAGCTTGTAATTAATGTATGTAACTCTTTCTTCCTCTATAAATAGGAATGCATTGTTAGAAGAGGAGAGGAGGCCGAAAACTTGTATGCCAAAACTCTGTAAAAATCTCTTTTCAAATATTAATAAAAACTCCATCATGGACATAGGGTCCGGTACCATCCGAATTTAGCCAAACCATGTTAAACATTGTGCGTACGCCATCCTCTTTCTTCCTTTTTGCCACCTTCATTATCTTCTAGTCTACACATCCTTCAGGTCAGAAAACAGCTTGGGGCACACGAACTACACACACCTGTTGGCTGAAGTTTAGGTTCCCAGCATGAACCAAATTTTACCGTGAATATTTTTGGCACTAGAAAGAGGGCCCATCTATTTTCTGCATCTGTTTTCCCGGTGTATTCATTATTACGGCTATAATGGCAAGAGGAAGAACCAGTTGGAGTTTAACCACTCCAGTCCTCTAACTAGCAAACACTCCTGCTGTGGGGGTTCACCAGTATTCCACTACTGTCCCTGAAACTCAGGAGGCGTAAGTGCCCAGCCAACCTCAACCAGCACTCGAGAACAAGGTAAGAGAGCTAGCTGAAACTGTCAAAGCATTGGTCCAGGCTCAAGCTCAAAGCATACAAAAACAAGAACAAATCATGACACAGTTCCAGCAGCTTTGTAAAGAGGCTCAGAGGAAAACTCACAAAGATCACGACGGTCAATAACTGGGGGGCTCACAATGAGCAGGAAGCTCCACCTCTCAGTTTGAAACACAAAACCAGATAATGGAGGAAATCCTCCTAAGGCTCAAGCAGCTAGAAGAATGCCCATGGCCTCAAAGTAACCAACCTCGCTACGAGGAAAGCTTACCATTTTCTATGGAGATCGAGATGCAGCCTCTCCCACAGAAACTCAAAGTGCTTGCGATCCCACTATATGACGGGAATAGTGACCCCAAGTGACTACCTGGCTGCATTCAATATCCAGATGGATTTTCAGACAACTGATCCCTTACTGAAATGTCGTGTCTTCCCGACCACATTAGGAAGAGTACCTCGGGCATGGTTTAGACACCTCCTAGTTCGCAGCGTCAGTAGTTGGAAAGAATGCCAAATAAAATTCATTGACCAATACCGAGCTCTGAAGAGGCAGCTTGTGCCTCCTTGCCATCTAGCAATGATCTTCCAGCGTAAGAACAAATCGCTGAAAGATTATATAGCTCGATTCAGGCATGAAGCCAACTCCGTGGAAAATCCTTCAAAGGAAAGCCTCCTAACGACCATCTCGGTCGGACTTCACAAAGATAGAAAGCTGTACAGAAGCCTTTACAAGTCTCCAGCTCGAGATCTCGTTGAATTCTATGAATGAGCTACCAAACAAGTAAGATGGGAAGAAACCTTCAGAACAGAGGAATCCGAGCAGAAAGTGGACACCAGTGGTCCCACTATAAGCAAGAAGAGGAGTGAAAAGAGTCGTAATCACGAACCTAGCCCTCAACTCATGAAGAAGGTGAAGCCTCAGCGACCCAAAGGTCGCTTCAAAAGTTACAACGTCCTGTCTAACACATTGGACAAAATTTTTGCCATAAAAAAGCACAACGAGGACTTTAGAAGGCCTAGACTAATGAGAGCCTCCACCAAGTCCAAAGATTCAAGCAAATTCTGTGTTTATCACAACGAGACTGGACACACCACTTCAGAATATCGGGCATTGAAAGATGCCATTGAAGACCTCATCAAAAGAGGTCGACTACAAAATTACATGGTAAGACCGCTGGAGTAGTGAGCTTAACAGGCTCAGCAAACCACTACCTAAGAGCCTGAGCCCTCCATCAGAACCATATTCTAATCCTATACCGTTTCCTTGAGACTGATGACAATGAGTTGTATAGATCATTTAATGCTGAATCAATGTAAGTTATCGATCGGCCAAAAAGCGTTATCTAGATAACAAGTTTTCACTCCACCGTTGCAAGGATTCATTCGGGGGTGAGACGGCACGAGACCTACCCCATCAATACATCTAGAGCTAACCGAGTCCCTTAAACTGCGACCAAAAGTACAAATTGCCCGACCATTAAGCAACGAGCTTGCTATGGTATGTACGTGCAACCTCGCTATACGACGAGCTATCGTCTCAATTACTGCAAAACCTATCTGAGCGTGAGATGGCCCAGAGCCTACCTCACGTTCGAAGGTGAGATAGCCTTGAGCCTACCTCGTGTCCAAGGGTGAGATGGCCCAAAGCCTACCTCACGATAGCACAAATAAAAACAAAACCTGTCTGAGGGTGAAACGGCCCTAGAGCCTACCTCACATCTGAGGGTGAGATGGCCCCAGAGCCTACCTCGTTACTGGGGGTGAGACGGCCCGAGAGCCTACCTCAATAGCATATTCAAATTAAATAATGGATGACCAACTCACGGCATGGCAAGGATGCCAAAATAAACTTATCATAGCTCTCACGCAACACAGATAATCGTAGCTAACATATAGCAAAAAAATTGCGATTCGCACACCTGATCTCTCATTAGTCTTAGCTTGCATGTGACCTGATTCTCACTTGCCGAAGGCAACCAAACAGAAAACAAAAAGTCAAAGAGCATAACCAATTGGCCAAAGAAACATTTCATTAATCATCATAAATATGCAAGCAATGATGCAGGAAGCATCTGATACAGCTTTTAGAAGCTACACAGAAGAGCTCATATAGCAACAAGCCTCAAAGAAGCAAGACTACATCAGATGAAGAAGAAATACAAAAATAAAGGCAAGAAGCCTGAAAGCCTAATACTACCATTCTGGCAAGAAAGTGATGAGCTGGCTAAACCAGGAGGCAAACTCCCACCAGTAGGAAGACCAGCAACTCCACTCCTACTGTCTTCCCATACTCAGCCAGCAGTCCCTCCTAGAACAAACCCAGCGCAGCTCAAAATGGCACCAAGAGCCCCAACAACCATGCTAGATTCTATGAAGGGAGTCGGGGAAGATAGTCCAAGATCAGCACAAGACTCCTCAAGAGCCCACCAGATGGATCCTGCAGCAAAGCCACATGCAACAGGCTATCCATGCCTCCCAATACTCTGCAACAGGCCATCCATGTCTTAACAAGCTTCATTGGAAGCCAAGACACCAAAAATGCAAAGGGCATTTTAGCCTCTACCATTAAGCTCCTTTACGGAAAAAGAAGGAGACCCTCAAGGTATAAAAAAACTAGCTCGATCCACCAAAAAATCTAGAAGACATCTGGTTGATCTTCATCCAATGGCCCAAAACAAATGGTAATGCCATGCCAACGGCCAAAAATGATGAATAGAAAAAAGCATGGCCTAAAGCAGAAATTAAAAGACAGACAAGAAGTCTGAAACGATAATTTGGTCAAGCAAGGACTCTGATTGGAGATATGAATAAAGCTTCAGAAAAATTATAACTCCCAATCCATAAAACGAACTGAGAGTTGGGGGGCTTATGTTATAAGTAAAACACAGCCTTAAGAGAATGAGACATACCCAAGCCTGGCAGAGGCTAAGTCACCCTGCTCACTAAGGATGCCTAGCAAGCTCCACCTCACTTACCGTCAGAAAGTGACACAATGAGGTTGTCACAAGACTAGCTCGCTAAGCAGCTGACCATCCTGCCCCAAACCCGCTATTCCGCTATAGCGACACCGAGCTCACTACAACAATCCTCCACAACACCCCCGAGCTAAGGAACTTAGCTCACGAGGATGGACGTTCTGCTCGACAATACGAGACCATGGGATAGACACATACAAATGTTAGTCTACAGTCGATAAGAGGCGGGCCAGCCAGCAAAAAGAAGCCTACAATAGCTGTATTACAGAAGTTTTACTATCTTTTTCATTTATTTCTTGATGTAACACAACTGTAACTTGTAATTAATGTATGTAATTCTTCCTTCCTCTATAAATAAGAATGCATTGTTAGAAGAGGAGAGGAGGCCGGAAACTTGTATGCCAAAACTCTATAAAAATCTCTTTTCAAATATTAATAAAAACTCTGCCTTGGACGTAAGGTCTGGTATCATCCAGATTTAGCAGAACCACGTTAAACATTATGTGCATGCCGTCCTCTTTCTTCCTCTTTGCCACCTTCATTATCCTCTGGTCTACACATCCTTCAGGTCAGAAAACAGCTTGGGACACATGAACTACACACACCCGTTGGTCGAAGTTTGGGTTCCCAACACGAACCAAATTTCGCCGCCAACAAATTTTGAAGCAATAATAAAAGAAAATCACTTGTTCTCCATTTTAAATCTAAGAGTCTATCTTTGACTCTTAATGTATATAAGATTATTAGGGAAAGTACACAAGCAAACCTACTTAGGACTTTCATTTATATACCATTTTAAAATCAGCTTCTAGGCAATGTAAAACTTGAAAAGTCACCAATATTTATAAACTACCAACACTATTTGCTTCCTATATATAAACATGATAGAAAAAAATACAATACCCAATTAGTGTATAGATAATAGAAAATATAAATTATGGAACAGGAATTTATGTCCAATTAGATACAGTCATTTTTGTCAACGACTGTGTAATAAGTATTACTTTTGATATCGACAAAATTAAAGGTTTTGGTCAACACAATGATCATTTATTAGTGAATACCATTTAAGATAAAGATGGAGAAAACAAAAAATAAAATAAAATAGTAAAGCAAACAAAGAGAAATATCATATTTGGGATGGTTATAAATAGAAAACTAACCTTGATTATCTGGCCGAAGCAAAAAAAATAAAAATGATTGTAGTAGGCATCCATCATTTAGGCCATCAATTTTGGACTATCCACTTTGATCAAAATATATCAATACTTTGAGGCTACCAATTCAAACTTTTGCCTTAACTTCATCCTTGTAAATCTACAAAAATAATAGACCATCATTATCAAAATGGAAACTGCGAGAGTTGCAGGTTCTTTGAGAGAAATTAAACACTAGCAATTAAATTTTGAACCACATATTCATTACAATAAACAACTTAGATTTAAGATTTATTATACCAACAATAATTTTTAAATAAAAAAAAGCAAGGGTTTCGAAGTGCTTGAAGAAAAAGAAGAAAGGCATTTTCATATTAAGTAAAAATTAGATGTTTTTGTGTTATATCTCTAATAAAGGAGATATGTGAACACATTGAAAGGGATTTTGATAATATTGCATGAAAAAAATTCTTCTAAAAAAATCCAATTGTCATGAAGACTCAAAAGATGAATCGAAAAGTCAAATAGATGGAAAAACAAAATACTAACCTTTTCTAACACCATTAACAACTTCTAGACTTTGATCTTCAGCTTGCACTTTTTCAAAGAGATAAAAGTACTAAATCTGATAAATCTCAGAGATAGATGGAAAAGATTAAAGTTACGCTTAAATTAAGATTGTACATGAAGAGAAAGAGAAGGAGTGGGTTTTAAAAATTCTTGAAATTGATTAAATTTGAAACTACTGTTAAATGAGGAAGTTGGGAGAGAGATAATGCTAAAAAAATAAATAAGAATTAAAATTTTAAAATTTAAAACTGATAGATAATGCCAACATAATGAGGAAGTTAGGAGAGTGAGAGTAGCTAAAAAATAAATTAAAAGAAAAACAGAAACAGTCACTTACGAGAATGTAGTCACTTGTGAGAGAGAGTGCAAAGAGGAAGTTGGGAGAGAGAATGTGAGAATAGTTCAAGAAAAAATAAAATTAAAAGAAAAGAATAGCAACTATTGTAGATTAAGTAATTAAAGTGAAGAAAAATAGATAAATTAAGAAAACAAAGGAGGATGATGTACGTGCGAAAATAGAAAAAAATTTGGAACTTGTTCTATAAGCGTGAGTTTGAAAAGAGATTTATTAAAATAAATATATTTCAAGGGATATAACATTTGGCAAAAATACACTATGCATTCACTAACTTTCTTTGAAATTTCAATCTTATCTCCTAAATTTTATTTGAAGCATACCCCTTAACTTTTAAAAAACACACAATGTTACTTAATAGCCTAACTTCATTTAATTTTTTAATGGAGTACATGACATTCAACTTAATGACATGCATGACTAAAATATCTTTTTGGTACCTAAGTACATGTTTTTTCCTTTTATTTTTTTCTTCTTTTTTCTCTTTCGTTTTCCTCAGTGGGACACCCCTTCCCAAAACTTTTTCATTCTTCCATCTCTCACCTGATCTCCTATTCTCTTCTCCTAGTCCCTTCTTCTTAGTTAACCCTTTCTTCCCCTTACCAAACTTCCCTTTTTCTTCCTCCGGCCATCTTGACACCTATCTCTGTTGTTGCTTGACATCAAATCATGATGAAAGTTATATCAAATTAACAAAGAGCTTCATGCCAATCTGCTTAACTTTGCCCAATACCAGTTCTTCTTTGCCATCTCTGCCTTGATCAAAATGAGTCTAGCTTCAAGTCTTTAGACCTAAACTGTCAAAAATATTCAATCACCATCCATTGCCAGTCTCACTTAAGCATGTGATGGTTAAGAGTTTGTCAGCGACAATGAGAGAAAAGGATAAATAAAGTGACTTTAGGAAAATAGAAGACTAAAAGAGAGAGAGAAAAAGACAGGAAAAGAAAAGAAAAAAAATCATATAATTAGGTGTCCAAAATATTTTAATCATATAGGATGCCAAGTTGAATGCTATGTAAGTACCTCTATTAAAAAAAATAAACAGATTTGGGCTACTGCATAACATTGTATGTTTTTTGAAAATTAGATGATAAATTTACTTCAAATAAAAATTAGGGGACATAATTGAAATTTCAATGAAAGTTAGAGGACTAAAAGTGCATTTTCATCCTAAACGTTCATATTATTCACCAATCACAATAGTTTTTTTTTAATGTGCATTTTTATAAATAATTTAATTCAATATTTTTCAAATTATTATTTTGGCGGAAGTAGTATCTTATATTATAATAAGAATATTTTAAACATATAAAAAAATTATTTTGTCATCCTTTATTAATAACTCACTACTATTATCACTTCACATTATCATTATTGATTATTATTTATCATTGTTGATTAATTCCTTTTTCAACTTTGATTGATATTCATCCGTTATTAGACATTTTCAAGTGACCAGCCAAATTTCCAATCAAGACAATTTTTAAAATTTAACAAAATTTTGATAATATACATATTAATTCAAACACAAGATTATGACACTTTTAATAAGCTTGTTAATTGAAGAAACATGGTTGTATGATATTTTTAAAATTACATTCTCAAGAATCATATGCAAAAATGTCTAAGACTATATGATTTGTAAACAAAAGGCTTTCTTTGAGACAAATAAACTAAAATAAAATAAAATATATACAGACTATTAACTAGTAAATTAGGTAAGATTGATAATAAGACGAGTAATTTAATGAAACAGTTTGGATAATTAAAATTAAATTTAATCTTTTAAAATACAAGGTATATATTTATTTTTGAATACTTATATTCACTTAATTGTGACAACTTCTCATTGTAACATATATTACTACTAAATTTTTGCTAAAAAAGGGAAAAATTACAATTTACCTAATGTGATATAGCTTGATTTTATTTTACCAACTTGTGATTTAAAGAATGACAATTAATTCACTTGTATTTTACTCTGTTAGTGAATCAGCTACCTCTAGAATTTTCCGAAATATTAACAGCAATTTGCATTTGCAAAGCACATGAGTTTCTTTCTCCAAGTTTGTTCCAAATTCAAACATCAACTGATACAGTAATGTGAACTATACAGCGATGGTTATACTAATACTTTACTTTGGTATCTGCATATCTTATTATTTCCAATACAGACGAATACGTATGAAGCATCTCTAAGTTCACCTCATAACGCTCTTGGGATAAAGGGGTTGAAAGAAATTCCTTAATCCCTTCCAACTGACCATTTTGGAAGATGAAATAATAGTTGCCAAAATTGAGTGTGCTGATAACTGAATATATCACAATTTTGAAATAAAAATTGGAGGAAAAGATATTTGGCTTTTAATTTAAATTATTTGAGAAAACATTATCATATATGAATATATTCACCAAGCCATTTTTTCTTTAAATTTCTCATCAAGTGTTTAAGACGTTATTTAGGTTGCTTTTTAGTAGTATTTGCTTCCAAATTCTTCTTCTATCCAGCGTATTTCTTCCCTTTTTTTTTTCTCTTTTGTTGTTAGTTGTAAACGAATCAACTTAATTTTGGAGAGAGAGGAAAATAATCTGAAATATGAAGTACACATAAAATAGGTGATTAAGCGAGGGATCAGTGGCGGACCCAGGATCCTGAGCCAGTGGGGGCTGGCCCAGGTCCAAAATAGGGAAATTTAGAATTTAGCTCCAAAGTTTTTATTTTTTTCACTAAGGCCCGTTTTTAAAGATTTTTTTTCAATTTAGTCCCTGTCAAATTTTCAATTTAGTCCTTTTATCAAAAATTTTTTTTTTTAATATTATAATTTTTTTTGGAAAAAATTGAGTGGGGACTTGAGCCCCCACTGGGCCCAATGTGGGTCCGTCCCTGCGAGGGATACACTTGACCTAAGAGATGCCATAGATCAAAAGTGTTGGAGTGAGAGACATAGGTTGGTTCTTGTAGAATCAAATATTAAGAAGAGGGTTGAAGCTTTCTTATATATATTCTGGTTAAAGGTGATAATTCGGATTTATGTATTGGGTTCATATGGCATTAAAGGATAGTAACAATTTGAATAAATTCAATCCAAATCTTACTTGAATAATAATTATGTTGTGTCAAGTCAACCCATTTATTACATATTACATGTGTTGATATGGATCATTTTATCTAATTCGTTTAATAACTTCAATTAATAAAATTTATATTATAAACTTATATATTATATTTAATTATTTATAATTATAATGCACTAAAAATATTTTAATCATTAATTTGATACTTTATTGAGTTTTTATTATTATTTTATTACAACTTTAAATTTATTTTTATTATATATAATTATTTATAAGTTATTAATTATTTATTAAATAATATTTTTAAAATTTTAGTATAAATTCTTAACTGGATTGACATGTCCAACTCATTTAATTTTAAGTCAATCATATATAATCCAACTCATTTACTATTTGTGATAAATGAGTTGACTCATTTACAACCCGAATTTATATAAGCTTAACCTAAATTTAAGTAAAGTATATCGTGTTGGCGTTGAATTATGATGTCGCGTCAAAAATCGCTATCCCGGATTCCAAATTTCCAATAATAATATGCAGACTACAGACTCTTGCACAAGCATAGGATGATCCCCTTATTGTGATATGAGTCACTCTTTGCACTGGCTCAAAATGAAGAACCAGCACGTACAACTAGTCTAAATCAAACGATTACTAGTCTAAATTAATCAAACAATTTCATTTTAATATTTTCTTTCTTTTTTTAGAATTGTCTATAACAGAATTGCCACAAGTTTTGATTGTAATGGATTTGTTAGATGTGCTGAGCCCATCTAGATAGTGGCCATGAACTTTGTATGCATGCTACATCTCATAAGAATGTCAAGTAGCAGCCAATTCTGGAGCTCTCTTTGATCCAAATTCCTCTGTTGATGCTTTCTTCTTCCTTAGCTAATTTCATCCCTATTAGTGGTATTTAGAGCCTTTCCACCCCCTTCCGTATTGCCATGATTACTCTAAATGACATAATAGAAGATGATAAAAAATAACTTTTTTTATATATATTTTTAAATACTTGGTAGAAATATTATTATGAAATCTAATTTGTTAATAGGCTAAATTGTATATATATATATATTTATTTATTTATAAGTATATAAACATTTTCTAATTAAAAATAGAAAAAGACATCTAAAAAACTAAGGAAACAAGATACTTAGATAAACTAGAAGACTCTTTAATTAAACTAAAAGCAAACTCTAAGAAAAAATAAAGTAGAAGATTTCTAAATAAATTAGAAAGCAAACTCTATAAAAAGAAATTAAATAATACGAAAATAAATTAAACTTAAAATCATATATTATTTATAATACTAGAATCCTTCTACCTCTATGACTCTTGTCCTATACCAGGCCCCTCCACTTAAAAAAAAAAAAAAACTCGTCCTCGAGTTCGTATTTAAATATAGCAATATATCATAAGAATGATACTCATATAAATTAGTCGCATTAAAAGTATTAGAAATGGTTAGAAACTTTAGTAGATCCATCATATCAGCATTGTCATTAATCTTACTCAAACTTTGCAAGGACTTATCTTCTTTTTCTACAATTTGTTATAGGTTTCAATAGGAAATCGTTCCTTACACAAATGAACAGCAACCAAATCACCTTCTTTGAATACTTTCAACCTTCTGTGTTTATCTATGATCTCTTTGTGTCTAACAATTAAATAGTTGGGATTATCTTTTCCATATGTTTGGTAGCAATACTATATCCTAGTATTTTAGGCAATGGTACCAAATCTAAAGTATACTTTGGAATCCTCCCATACATGATCTCAAAAGGTGATTTTCTAGTGGACTTGTTGACAATATCGTTATAGGTGAATTCTGCTTGTGCAAGAAAATGGTCTCATTGCTTTGGCATTCCTCCACAAAGGCTTCTAATAATATATCCCACAATCTTGTTGACAACTTTAGTTTGACCATTAGTTTAAGGATAAAAATAACTACTAAACTGTAAGTCATTTTGAAAACATTTCCACAAAGTCCTCCAAAAGTGAGTTAAGAATTTTTTACTCTGTCAAAAGTTATACTCTTAAGCACACCATGCAATCTCACAACCTCTTTAAGGCATCATAGGTCTTTTTGCAAGTAACAAAGTGTGCCATCTTTGTCAATTTACTGAAAATCGCAAAAAAAAAAAAAAAAAGAATCCATACCTCTTTGAGTTTATGGAAGACCAAGAACAAAGTCCATTGATAGGTCCTCCCATGGTCCAGAAGGAATCGATAAAAGAGTATAAAGGCCAGCATTTTGAGCATGACCTTTGACACTTTAGCATACTAGATACTTTTGCACGAATTTTCTTACATCTCTCTTAAGTTAAGGTCAATAATACCTCTCCTTTAATAAAGAAATAGTTTTGTCTCTGTCAAGTTAACCGCTTAAGCCCCTCCGTGTAGCTTCAGAATCAACTTTTCCCTTAATGAACTTATAGGAATACACAATTTATTTCCATAGATTAAGTAACCATCTTGAAGGATGAAATTACCATAACAAATATTCTCTTTACACTTGATCCATGTTTCTTTAAAATCCTCATCTCTTGCATTGAGATCTTTCAAGTGTTCAAAACCTACTAACTCTGTGGTCATTGTGACAAGTAAAGAGGCTCTCCCACTTAAAGCATCTACCACCTTATTTAGATAGTCAGATTTATGCTTTTATCACAAATTTGAATTGTTTTGTTATCAATAGAAATTGGCACTATGCAGTGGGCTGACAAAAGCCTAGAAAAAGTCGAGCCTAACTAAGGGATGAGTTCGCCAGATCGCTGTGCAGAAGCCTTCAGCTTACTAAAGATTCAAGCCCACTGGTCAAACGAGCTCGAGGTCGTGAACCAATAGCAGCCCTAGCATACAGGCTCAAGCTTGTGTGGAAGTAACCTCATTTAACTAGAAGCTCGCTGAAGTCAAGCATAAAGCCAACAAACAACTTGCACTACCATTATACAAATATAGCCATCGACTTCCACTTGCAGAAAGTAGCCTACGGAAGCCAGTCTCTAGTATCCTAGACAGTCTTGTACATTTAATATTTAATGTAACAGATGCAAAATTAATTTAGTTCTATTTGTACCTCTCTATGCTTCTATAAATAGGGGGCTAAGGTTGTTGTAAAAGAGACAAGTTGAGAGAATACTAGCAGAAACTCTATCGAAAGTCATAGCAAAGCTCTATAAACACTCCTTCATACTAACAAAATTCCTCTATGGACGTAGGGTCTGGTACCCCTCAAATTTAGCCAAACCACATTAACCCCTGTGTATTTCTCTCTTCTCCCCCTTTCTCCTATCATCCAACACCCTTCCATTATCTTAACAACTGAGAAACAGCTTAGGTCCTTGAAGAACCCCTTCCGTTGGCTGGATTTGGGTCTAACCAAAGTCAACACACCCGAAAATGTCCCTCAGCAACAGTGAGCTAGAACTTTGAATAGAGCCAGTCACGAGCACGTCTCAGATCATCTCCCACACGACGAGGAGGATATGAGAAGCCACCAGGATTCCAACCAGAAATCTAAAAGATTGCCACCGATGGTGGAAGAATTATTCCAAAGGGTGAAACAACAAAAGGCACACCTCCGAGCTCAAGGTGAACAGAGTTATACGAAGGAACGAACTCCCTTCTCCAGGAAGGTCGAAATGGAACTTCTCCCCCAAAAGCTCAAAATTCTCACCTTCCCGCTCTACAATGGAGACAGTGATCCATGTAATCATTTGGACATGTTCAATGATCATATGGATCTTCAGACAAATAATGGCTTGATCAAGTGTCGTATCTTTCCCATCACATTGGGAGATGCCCCCCGAGCTTGGTTCAAGAACCTCTCAGCCTGCAGTATCAACAGTTGGGAGGAATGTCAACAAAAATTTCTCGACCACTACAGGATACTGAAGAGACAGCTTGTGGCCCCTTGCCATCTCACCACTATTTTTCAGCACAAGCATGATTCTTTAGAAGACTAAATTGCTCGATTTAGGCACGAGATCGATAATGTGAAAAGCCCGTCTAACAAAAGCATTTTGAGGGCGATATCTGTTGGGCTTTACAAAGACGGCAAGCGATATAAAAGTATATACAAATCCCCAATGGCAGACCTGGGAGAGTTTTACAATCGAGTTGCCAAGCAAATCTGGTGGGAGGAGACATTCAGTGCAAAGAAGCCCAAACTGGACAACCCAGGTCATAATAAGAGGAAGAATAGTCGTGAGGACATGAAGAGTGGCTCCGATCTCCAGCTCACAAAAAAGGCCAAGGCCGAGCAACCTCAATAATTGGCTCATCTCAAACACTACAGTATCTTGTTAGATACTCCTAACTGGATTTATGTAGCAGAAAGGAATAAAGAGGATTTTGAGACTCCCACTCCCTTGCGAGTACCTCGTGCAGGTAGAAATATGAACAAATTCTGCGCATATCACAACAAAGTGGGACATAACATTTTGGATTGCCAAGCTCTCAAGGATGCCATCAAGGACCTGATTAAAAGAGAACATTTAAGAGAGTATGTATTACGGCTTGCGACGTAGTTGCTGGAAATGCCTGGTGGCCGAAAATTCAAAATTTTTTCAAAATTGATCGGTCTGAGCAAATCCACCTCGGATCATGTTGGTTTTGGACAATTAAAGCTTCATAAGCTTATAAGGAAGCTCCACTAACCTTTAGGGAAG
>JANHAO010001649.1:0-31951 GCA_026873985.1 Saraca asoca
CACTTGAATTTTATCATAGTTTTCAATATTTTATTCAAAATTTTAGTTATTAATATAATAAATAGTATTATTTTATTTCTTGACTAACCAAATAGCAAGAAAGGGATTCACAAATAATCTGATTCCATTTCCTAACTGAACAAATAGTTCAAATAAATAACAGTTTCCATTCCTTTTCCTCTCCTTATTTGATTCCATTCCCTCTCCGTTTTCATAGATTGAACCAAACGGGGCCTAAGATCTATGCCTTAGGTAGCGTTTGATTCATAGAATCATACTTTTTGGAGACTCTTAACATTCTAAAAAATGTAATTTCTGGAATGTGATTTTTGAATATGTCATATAATCATTGGTTCAATTAAAGAGATTCATAAGAATGTTATAATTTTGTTTTTTAATACATTTGTATATTTTTAAAAATATTGTTAGATTAAAAAAAATGTTCTCATCTAAAATTGAGTGATTAGCATTGAAAAGTTGACTGATTAATAGTAGTAGATGATGGTGGGTGGTAGATGGTGGTAGATAGTGATCAATGATAGTGGATAAAGATCAATAGTGATAAAGGACAGTGGTCAATGGTGATGGACAGTAATTAACAACAGTGGGTGGTAATGAGTGGGTGGTAATGAGCAGTGGCCAATGATGGTGGGTGAGGAGGATGATGGTTAACGATAATCAGTGGTAGTCAACATTGGTGAGTGGGGGTAGATTATGGTCAACAATGGTGGGTAAGGGTGGACTATGATCAACAATGGTAGGTGATAGTTAACAACAATGAGTGGTGGTCAACGGTGTTAAATGATGGTAAATGGTGGTCAATAATAATAGGTGGTAGTGGATGATACTCAATGATAATTGGTGGTGCTTGATAAAGGTGGTAATGATAGTAAGTTTTTAATGAAAGGGTGAACATAATAATCTTTTTATATACTAAAACATTTTTTAGACATGGGAATATAGCATACCCACCTCCCTCTATGAGAATATTTTGGAAAAATATTAGGCTAAAAACATTCTTAGGAATGCGTGTATTCACTACCTTAGAGAAAAGTGCACTAATCTCCCATAAAGTATATGAAAACTACACTTACCTCCTATCTAGCTATAAAACATGCTACACATAAACCTATATTGAATTTTTCCACTAATTTTTTGTTAAAATAGTTGTTTTCCCTTGATATATGATGTTATTTGACCAATTAATGTCCAAAACATCATTTTATGATTTAAACTCTCATTTTTAGTATTTTTTTCCACCAAAAAATGGTGTTTAAGAGTAAAATTTTTCACATCAATGATAGTCTTGTCATCATCTAATTTTATTAAAAGGAAAAATAAAACAAAAATTGCTTATAAACAAAAAAATATCATGCAAGAGAAAAATTTGAGTTCATATATTAGAAATAAACCATCAAAAATTGCATTCATATATGACAATTTATTAAAGAAAAAAAGGATTCAACAAAAAAAATCTTAAGAATTCCTACTCACACCTAACAAACACAAAAAAGAATTGTACATTTAACAAATAAGCAAAAGAAAAATTATATGCAAATATTAGAAATTTATGTACTAAACCAAAAAATTTGAACCCCCAAGTTGCTTTCTGGTTGGTGAAGTGGGAGACGAAGAAAATGGAGAGGAAGAGTAGCAATGGCTAGTGGTGTTCTTAACGTGGTTTGGTTAAAACTAGGCAGATGTGGTCCCTATGTCCATAGTAGCTTTTATTACTCTGGTGAAAATCTAGCAGAGTTACAACATCTGTTTCAACTTAGTTTACAATGATTTCCCTTCTCTTATTTATAAAGACTAAGGAGGTTACAATTATGATTACACAATTTGTAAATATATTACGTAAAGTATTAAACATATAAGACAACCCATATCTTTGCAAGTCGGCTTCTGCAAGTTACCTTCTACGGGTAGGCCCATGTAGGCAAGGCCTATGAGTTAACGTGTGTTTGTTTGGTGGTTGACCTTGGCGAGCTTTCTTATTAGGTAATATGCTTCATCTCCCAGCTAGAACCCTTGGCTGAGGGTCGCTGTTGATATCTGGCCAGTAGGGACAGGCTCGCATTCAGGGAAGTGAGCTCGCACAAAGTGGATCGTTGATTGTGCAAGCCGAGAGTTGTGCTTAGCATCCTCGGGCTTTCAACGAGTTGGACTTCTCTTATCTAAACTTTGTTTCCATTTGGGACTTTGTCAATCCATTCTTCTCATATATCGAATTATGCCCATAACATGTATATTATTCTATGAGCCCACAATGCATCATCCAATCTCAGGCTCCAATCTTTTCTGCTTGGCTTTATTGTTTTCTCTAAGGTGGACTTGATTTCTTTATTGGATATTTCAACTTATTCATTTGTTTGAGGATGATAAGGTATAAATGTCTTGTGAAAGACTCCATATTTCCTCAATGAAGCCTTAATTATTCTATTGCAAAAATGTTTCCCTTGGTCACTTACTATAGCCTTGGGAATGCCAAACTTGCTGAAAATATTAGACTTGACAAAACCTACAACAAGCTTAGAATCTTTAACTTGGTGGCTTTTGCTTCCACCCACTTTGAAACATAGTCCACAACAAGCAAAATATAAAAGAAACCATAAGATGAAGGAAATGGCCCCATGAAATCAATGCCCCACATATAAAAAATCTCACACACAATAATATAGGTATGCAACATTTTATTTCTATGGGTCAAACTACCTGTTCTTTCTCATAACACTGGCAAAATTCATATGCATCATGAAACAAAGTATCCTAATAGAAACCACAATCTAAAACTTTCTTAGCTATTCTTTAAGGTCCAAAATGTCCACATGTGATGGAAACTCAAAGGACCATTCAAGAGATCACTAAGAGCCTTTGCACATTTTGGATTGACCTATCACAAAAGGCTAAAGCTAGAATGATTAGGGAGGCTCTGCAAGGCATATGTTAACACATTTGGAGCAAACATGAAGAGAGTGGTTTAGGAAAGTCAAGTGTCATTTACATTGAAGCCATGCCATCAAATGGAGCCACTTAAGCAACATGTGGCATCCAACATGGTAACAAGTTGGTGTCACACATGGGATATTTTTGTGTCATTTATTTGGGCTATTTGGAGCTATTTTGGGATGCCACTTGTAGGGCTGATTTGGTCCATTTTTGTGGCTTGTTTTTTTGGACTTTTTATAATAACTTAGGCTTTTCATTTTTTGCTAAATTATTTAGTATTTTGTTTGGTTGTTTGCCTTATGTTTCCAACCTATTTTGTTTAGTGATAATTATTTAGGAAGGCTTATTTCCCTTAGAATGCAGATTACATAATTTTATAAATTGAAAAGTCATTTTCTTCTTGAGAGCTTTCTCTCTTAGGGCTCTATTAGAACTTGAGACTTATCAAAGAGATTTCTCTTTGCGGTATCAAATCCATCACTTATTGTTCCTCTTCTTCGCTATTCCAGAGTGTGGTGTGAATATCCTTCTTTTTCTTTCATCTTTGTAACTAAATTTGGAAAAGTCTATGGGCATCTATTGTGGAGATCATAGCAATTTGGTATCAGAGATTTGGCTCTCCAAATTTCAAGTTTAATTTCTTTTCCTCTGGTTGAATCTTTGTTATTGTCTTGTACATTTTTTGTTGTTTCTACCTTGTTTCTGTGTCAATTACATTGCTATCTTCCTTGCTGAATTAAGTCCAATTTTACTTCATTTTGCTATTTGAATTCTGCTTGTTTACTATCAAATTTTCTACTAGAAACTACATGCTGTTTAGGCCTTAATTGATTGTAATTTTGCAGAAATTTTTTGTGTCTTTACTTTGTCTACCAAGTGTTTGATCATTAGTTTCTTTGTTTTAATTTTTTTCTGCTCATTTTGCATCATTTTTTACTGAATTTTGCTATTGATTGGCTTGACATTCTGATAAAACTTCTACAAAATTTTTTCTCCTTAATTTGTTGTACATCAAGTGTTTGTTAGTTAGTTTAAGTTTCCTTTGCATTACTTTTGTGTATCCATTGGTGTGAAACTAAATTGCACTTCAATTTGGTGCTATTTGGTGCCATTTTTCTCAACATTTCATCACCTTTTTGTTTAAAAATTGTAGTCCCCTATTTTGGTTTAATTGCTATCCAATTTTTCCTGTTGGCTGAAACTTTTTGTTGTAGTTTCTCTGAAATTTTGCTGCTATCCAAGCTTGAAATGGATTGTGTTTTATGCCAAAAACATCTTCCTATTGAGTACACTTATTAGAAATTATTTTAAACCAATTGTAGTTGATTAAGATTAATTGTTGGTTGCTCAAATTTGGTTGTTCCAAGTGCTGAAGAATTTTGGATAGCAAGTTTATTTGTTAGGTAATACAAAAGAAAGAGAGGAAATATTAGTGTAAAACAAAAGCAAAACAAATTGTTATAAAAGAAAATTGAAACAAAAGAAAATTGAAAGAAACAAAGTGTGAAAGAAACAAAAGTTGAAAAGAAACAAAGTGAGAAAGAAAAAGAGAAAAAGAAAGTAGAAAAGAAAGAAAGCAAGTGCTGTCTTGAACATTTGGAAATAAAGAAGTTCTACAAGTTTGAGCTCCATTCAATCCACAATGAATTGGTTCCTTTTGAGTCAATTTCCATTGTATTTAATTTAAATGTGTTCGTTTGGAAGCATAATCATTTTTGTAGTTTAGAAAATCTAGTTTGGAATCCATTTTCTTGAACATATAAATTTTTTCTGCATTGTGTTTCGGTCACCCAAAATTTTGGCCAAAACTTTTGTGTCCTTTGTGCTATCCAATTCTTGTTGACTTCCTTGTTATTTCCTTGCTTTTTGTAATTATTGGTTCATGCCACTTTGGAATTATTGGATTGTTGTGTGATATTAACTGCCACTTTTGAAAACTCAAAGATCTTGTCTCTTTAGTTCTTAAAGAGCCTCAAAGAGAGAATATATGAGTGGAAAAAGGAAAGTATGTGAGCTTATTTAAGGGTAAAAGCCTATCTTTACAGTGTAAACACTAGTGAAGTGTCTCAAATACAAGTGAGGAAAGTGTTGGTGAGGACCCTATTTTCTTTGAACATTTTTGTTGTTAATTTTTTTTCATTTAAGATGGCAGATGATAGTAATTCTTAAAACAATGAGATCATGTTCACTTTGAGAGCCATGCAACAACAATTTGAAAGGGTGAATATGAAGCTTAATGTAGTTGGAGATAGGCTTACAAGAGTTGAAAATAGAAGAAATACACATGAGAAAAGAGATAGAAGACAATGTCATTATCATGATAGCAATGAGGGTGAATGGAGAGGGAGGACGATGAAGAAGAATCCACTTTTTTTTATGAAACTGAAAGGAGTGAGAGAAGGGGTGATAGAAGAAATGTAGGAAAAAGAAATGAAAGGTCAAGAGGAGAAAGGGTTGAATCTAGCCTTCATAACATAAAGATGCGAATTCCTTCATTCCATGGGGAAAATGATCCAAAAGCTTATTTGGAGTGGGAAAAGAAGGTGGAGTTGATTTTTGAATGCCATAATTTTTTCTAAGAAAAGAAGGTAAAGCTTTTGGTTGTTGAATTCATGGATTATGCTATCATATGGTGGGATTAACTAGTCCAAGGTAGAAAAAGAAACCATGAGAGACCTATTTTTACTTAAGATGAACTAAAGGCTATCATAAGGAAGAGATTCATTCCTAGCCATTATTATAGAGAATTGTATCAAAAACTCCAAGTCCCCACACAATGTTCCAAGAGTGTTAAAGATTACCACAAGGAGATGGAAGTGGCCATAATAAGAGCTAATGTGGAGGAAGATAGAAAGGCAATAATGGCTCAGTTTCTCCATGGTTTACTCTATGACATTGCAAATATGGTGAAGCTACAACATTTTGTGAAATTAGAAGACATGGCACAAATGGCTATGAAAGTGGAGAGGTAACTTAATAGGAAGAGTTCTTCCAAATATGGGCAACAATATAACTCTTCATGGAAGCCTAATTTAGAGAAAAAGCATGAGCAAACCGATGACAAATACTTCGAGAAAGTCATGGCCAAAACTTCCTCAAAGGTTAAAGAAGGAGATTCTAAGGGCAAAGGCAAGGTTGAAGCACCTTAAAGACAAAGAAACATCAAATGCTTCAAGTGCCTAGGCCATGGTCACTATGCTTATGAGTGCTACAACAAATGAGTCATACTAGTGAAGGGGAATGGGGAGATTGAGTTTGCAAGTGAACATGAAAGAGAAGAGGAAGAATCTAATTCTAGTGGAGGAGAAAGTAGTGAAGGAGTAGAATATGTGATTGAAAGAGAAGCCTTAGTGGTGAGGAGAGTTTTAAATGTTCAAGCTAAGGAAGAAAATGAAGAACAAAGAGAAAACATTTTTCATACAAGATGTCATGTGAAGGGTAAAGTGTGCAATCTTATTATTAATGGGGGAGTTGTGCCAATATGGCTAGCACAGTCATGGTAGAAAAATTAGGCTTGCCTACTTTGAATCATCCCATACCTTACAAATTACAATGGTTGAACGATAGTAGGGAGATGAAGGTGACAAGACAAGATCTAGTGGCATTTTCCATTGGAAGGTACCAAGATGAGGTCCTTTGTGATATTGTTCCTTTGCAAGTGGCTCACTTGTTGTTAGGAAGGACATGCCAATTTGATAGAGATGTGATTCATGATGGCTTCCTGTTATAAGTAAAAATCAGCTTTGAAGAACAAGCCAGCATGAATTCAGCAGAAGCTAAGTTACCCAGCTCGTTAAGGACACCCAATGGGCACTACTTTGCTTATCGCTAAAAGGCGATGCAGCAAGATCACAAGAAACACCATCATCAAAGGGACATGCCATCCTGCTCAAGCTCGCTACACTATAGAAGTAGCACCGAGCTCGACAAGTGAATTGCCATAGCAACTTGAGCTGAGAATCTCCTCTCGGGAGAACGGACATCTTGCTCTATAAAGTGAAACTGAGAGACAGACACACGTATGCCAACTTGCAACTGACAAGAGGGGCCCAACCCGTAGAAAGCAGCCAGAAATAGCTGGATTGTAGGAATTTTACTATCTTTTACATTTATTTCTTGATGTGATAGAACTGTAGCTTATAATCATTATATGTAACCCTTCCTTCCTCTATAAATAGGAATTCATTTTTAGAAGAGGGAGGAAGAGGCCAAAAAACTTGTAAGCAAAAGCTCTGTAAAAATCTTTCCTTCATCTTAATAAAAGCTTCACTATGGACGTAGGGTCCTGTATTGCCTGAATTTAGCCAAACCATGTTAAAATACTATCCTTCCTCTCCTCCTTCCTCTCCCTCCATCATAATGCTTCAGGAAACAGCCTTGGGTTCAAGAATTCATCTTTGTTGGCTGGGGTTTGGATTAGAACTAAATTCCACCGTTAACATTTTGGCACCATCTGTGGGGATCCATCTGCTTCCTAAAGCATCTTTACAGCTGCAATGGCGAGAGGAAGAACCACAAGAAGTTCAAACACTCTAGTTGCACAGCTAGCAGACATTCCCACTATCAAAGCTCACTGTCAATGAAATGACTCTCTTAGAATAGGAGAGACACAAGCGTCTTGCCAGCCTTAACAAGTGCTTGAAGGTATGGTAAAAGAGTTAGCTGAAACTATAAAAGCACTGGCACAGGCACAAGCCCAGGATGCTCAAAGACAAAAAGAGATTATGGCACAACTCCAACAGCTCCGTAGAGAAGCTCAAAAGGAAACTCATGAAGATCATGATAGTCAGTGACTGGGGGGCTCGCAATGAGTGGAAAGCTCCATCCGCAGCTCGAAATACAGGACCTGATAATAGAGGAAGTGCTCTAAAGGCTCAAATGGCTAGAAGAGTGCCCACAACCTCAAAGCAACTAACCTCGCTACAAGGAGAGCTCGCCATTCTTTATGGAAATCAAAATACAGCCCCTCCCATAGACATTCAAAGTGCTCGTGATCCCACTGTATGATGGGAATAGTGACCCGAGTGACCACCTAGATGCATTCAATATCCAGATGGATCTTCAAACAACTGATCCTCTAGTCAAATGCCATGTCTTCCCAGCTACATTAGGAGGTATACCCCAAGCATGGTTCAAAAGCCTCCCGGCTCGCAGCATTAGTAGCTGGGAAGAATGCCAAAGGAAACTTGTCAATCAATATCGGGGCACTAAAGTGGTAGCTTGCCCCTTCTTGTCACCTTACAATGATCTTTCAACACAAGAACGAGTCATCGAAAGACTATATAGCCAGATTCAAGCACGAAGCCAACTCTGTAGAAAACCCTTCGGAGGAAAGCATCTTAACAGCGATCTCAATAGGACTTCACAAAGATAAAAAGCTATACAAAAGCCTTTACAAGTACCTTGCTCGAGATCTTGCTAAATTCTATGAGCAAGCTGTTAAATAAATAAGATGGGAAGAAACCTTCAAAACGGAGGAACCTAGACAGAAAATGGACATTAACGCTCCTATTACGAGCAAAAAGATGAGTTATGAGAGTCACAATCATGACCCCAGACCTCAGCTCATAAAGAAGGCAAAGCCCCAATAACCTGGAGGCCGCTTCGAAAACTACAACATCTTGTCACATACATAGGATATGATTTTTGCCGTAGAAAGGCACAATGAAGACTTTGGGAGGCCCAGGCCAATGAGAGCTTCCCCCAAGTCCAGAGATCCAGGCAGGTTCTATGCTTATCATAGCGAGGTCAGTCACACCACCTCAGAATGTTAGGCACTAAAAGATGCCATAGATGACTTCATCAAAAGAGGCTGATTGCAGGATTATGTGGCAAGGTTGTTAAAGCAGTGAACTCAATAGACTCAACAAATTACTAATCGAGAGCCAGAGCCTTCCATGAGAACCATATTCTAATCTTGTAATGTTTCCTTGAAATCTCTATATATGAATTGTCTAGCGGAACGCTGTTTGAAAGGAACCACTTTACGTTGAACCTATGAAACTCACAGTCGATTGGCCAAAACTTAAAAATATTATGCGGCTAACAACAAGCCTTCACCGTACCAGACAAACAAAAATGAAAACTTGTTCGAGAGTGAGATGGCCCAGAGCCTATCTTGTGTTTAAGGGTAAGATGACCTCAGAGCCTACCTCGTGTCTGAGGGTGAGATGGCCAAGAGCCTACCTCACAACAACGTAAAGCAAAAACAAAATCGAGGGTGAGACGACCTATGAGCCTACCTTGTAACAAAAACAAAATAAAATCGAGGGTGAGACAGCCCCAGAGCCTACTGTGCAATGAAAACAAAAACAAAATCGAGGGTGAGATGGCCCCAGAGCCTACCTCATGACAATGTAAAACAAAAACAAAATTGAGAGTGAGACAACTTATGAGCCTACCTTGCAATGAAAACAAAACAAAATCAAGGGTGAGATGGCCCCAAAGCCTACCTCACAACGAAAACAAAACAAAAATTAAGGGTGAGACGGCCTCAGAGCCTACCTTTGAACGAAAACATAACCAAGGGTAAGATGACATGAAGCCTACCTCAACGACACACTCAAACCCAATGACTGGCTACAAGCTTGCCACAACGTAAGGGCACTGAAATAAACTTGTTGCAGCTCTCATGCAACTAAGTATTTGCAGTTAGCATGCAGTCAGAAAATCATAGCTCACATGCGATCTCCTATCAGGCGTAGCTTGCATGCGACCTGACTATTGCCCATCATGAACCTGGGAGAGTCAAACGATAAGGATAGTAAAGAATTGAGAGCACGATTGATTGGTCAAAAAAATATTTCATTAATCATAAAAAATGTACAAACAACAGTGCGTAAAGCATCCAATACGACCTTCAAAAGTTATGCAGAAGAGCTCATACATTAAAAGGCCTTACTCAATGAGGTAAAATTACATCAGAAGAAGAAGAAATACAAAAACCAAAGGCAAAAAGCCTGAAAGCCTAATACTATTATTTTGATAAGAAAGTGAAGAGTTGGCTACAGGGAGACAAACTCCCACCAGCAGGAAGACCAGTGACTCTACTCTTGCAATCTTACCATCCCCAGCTAGCGGTTCCTCCTAGACCAGACCCAAAGCAATTCAAAAAGGCACCAAGGGTCTGGCCGACAGAGCTGGATTCTATGGAAGAATCGGGGGGAGATAATCCAAGATCTACATAAGACTCTCCAGGAGCCCGCAAGACATAGCCTGCAGTAAAGCCACATGTAATAGGCCATCTGCACCTTCAAACAATTTATAATAGGCCATCCATGCCTCACAAAGCTTTGTCGGAAGCTAGGCTACTAAAAGCATAGAAGGCTTAATAAGTTCCTCCATTAAAATCTTCTGTGGAAAAGGAGAAGATCCCTCAAGATATAAAAAGACCAACTCAGTCTACCAAATAATCTAGAAGATGTCTGGCTGACTTTAATCCAACAGCCCAAAGCTAGCGAAAGTGCCACGCCAATGGCTAAAAACTGTGAATAGAAAAAAAGCATGGTCTGAAGCAGAATGAAAAGATAGAAAAGAAATTTGAAACAACAATTTAGTTAGGCAAGGACTTTGATTGAAGGAATAGACAAAGCCTCAGAAAGATTACAACTTCCAGCCTGTAAAGAGAACTAAGAGTTAGGGGGCTTATGTTATAGGTAAAAATTGACTTTAAAGAACAAGTCAACATGAATTCAGTAGAAGCCAAGTTACCCAGCTCGTCGAGGATGGCCAGCGGGCACTACCTTGCTTATCACTAAAAGGCGATGCAGCGAGATCACAAGAAACATTATCGTCAAAGTGACATGCCATCCTACTCGAGCTCGCTATGCTGAAGAAGTAGCACTGAACTCGCCAAGCGAATTGCCACAACGACCTCGAGTTGAGAATCTCCACTCGGGAGGATAGACATCTTGCTCAACAAAGTGAGATCGAGAGACGGACACATGTATGCCAGCTTGCAACCGACAAGAGGGGCCCACCCTACAGAAAGCAACCTACAATAGCTGAATCGTAGGAGTTTTATTGTTTATTACATTTATTTCTTGATGTAACAGAATTGTAGCTTATAATCATTATATGTAACCCTTTCTTCCTTTATAAATAGGAATTCATTGTTAGAAGAGGGAGGAAGAGGCCGAAAAACTTGTAAGCAAAAGCTCTATAAAAATCTTTTCTTCATATTAATAAAAGCTCCGCCATGGACGTAAGGTCTGGTATTGCTCGGATTTAGCCAAACCACATTAAAAAACCATCCTTCCTCTCCTCATTCCTCTCCCTCCATCATCGCGCTTTAGAAAATAGCCTTGGGTTCAAGAATTCATCTCTGTTGGCCAGGGTTTGGATCAAAACCAAATTCCACCGTCAACACTTCCTTAATAGGTATAGCTTTGTTAAAGACAACAAATTGGTTACTCTTGTACCCTTAACTCCAAAATAAGTCTTTGAAGAGCAATTGAAAAAAGAGAAAAATAAAAAGAAAATGAGTGAAGAAAAGGAGAATGAGAGTGAAAATAAAGAAGAAAGAAAAGAGTTGAGAGAAAAACTAAAGCAAGGTAAAAGAAAATTGAGTGTGTTTGCCAAGGCTAGTAATGTGAGACATGCTTTCTATGCTAATTGGTCTATTGTAGTTCTTTAGTGCAAAGGAGCTTATGAGAACATTAACCACAAAAATATTGTTTCAGCTAGTGCCATTGACTTAGTTTTGCAAGAATTTGAAGAGGTGTTCCCCAAGGAAGTGCCCTACAGTTTGCCACTAATGAAGGGGATAGAATATCAAATTGACTTCATTCTTGAAGCTTTCATACCAAACTGGCCAGCCTATGGAACTAATCTTGAAGAGGCCAAAGAAATTCAAAGAGAGGTGGAAGAGCTCATGGCCAAAGGTTACAATAGAGAAAGCATGAGTCCTTGTATGGTTATGGTCCTGCTAGTGCCCAAAAAGGATGGATCAAGGGGGATATATGTTGATTGTTGACCAACCAGCAAAATCATTACAAAGTATAGACATCTTACTCTAGGCTTATTGATATACGTGATGAGTTGCATAGATCTTATATGTTCTTTAAAATTGATGTGAAGCATGGTTATCATCAAATTAGAATAAGATTAGGAGATGAGTGGAAAACTACTTTCAAAACTAAGCATGGTTTGTATGAATGGTTAGTCATGCCTTTTGGCTTGACAAATGCTCTTAATACATTGATGAGATTGATGAATCATGTTTTACGTGCTTTTATTGGAAAATTTATGGTTGTGTATTTTGATGATATTCTTGTGTATAGTAAAAATGAAAATGAACATTTTGAGCACTTGAGGTGCGTGTGCAATCCTTAAAAGATGAAAAGTTGTATGCTAATTTTGAAAAGTGTTCATTTTGCTCAAAGAAAATTACATTTTTGGGTTTTATGGTGAGTGGCAAGGGAATAGAAATTGATAAAGAAAAAATGAAAACCATTAGGGAGTGGCCTACAACAAAAATTGTGACTGAGGTAAGGAGATTCCATGGGTTGGCTAGTTTTTATTGGAGGTTTGTGAGGGATTTTAGCACCATAGCCATACCTTTAACCAAACTTGTGAAAAAGAATGTGGGATTTAAGTGGGAAAGTGAGCAAGAAAGAGCTTTTAAGTTGCTTAAGGAGAGATTAACTTTTATGCCTTTGCTTACTCTTCTTGGTTTTTCTAAAGCTTTTGAAGTTGAATTTGATGCTTCAGAACTTAGTATTGGAGTTGTTTTGATGCAAGAAAAAAGTTCCATTGCATATTTTAGTGAAAAGCTAAAAGGAACAGGCCTCAAATACCCTACTTATGACAAAGAGCTTTATGCATTGGTTTAGATGTTGGAGACATGGCAACACTACTTATGGCCAAAGAAGGTTATCTTTGAACTAGGAGATTAGGTTTGGTTGCATATGAGAAAGGGAAGATTTTCGACACAAAGAAGAAGTAAGCTCCACTAAAAGGTAATGGTCCATTTTAAGTGGTGGCAAAACTCAGTGATAATGCTTTTAGTTAGATCTTCCTAGTGAATATAATGTTAGTGCTTCCTTTAATATTTCTAATCTTTCTTCTTTTGATGCAGGTCTTGAAGATTCGAGATCAAATCCTTTTAAAAAGAATGGGAATGATGGAAACTCAAAGGACCATTCAAGAAATCACTGAGAGCCTTTGGACATTTTGGATGGACCTCATAAGAGCTAAGGCCACAAGGATTAGGGAGGCTCTCCCAGGCTTATGTCAACACATTTGGAGCAAACATGAAGAGGGTGGCTTAGGAAAGTGATGTGAAAATGGGAGACCAAGCTAAGACTCACCAAAAAGGTTTGCATCTACTAAGGGACTACTCAAGGGGTTAATGAGCAACAAATATTACTACTTTTATTTCCTCTCATACTTTGCCGTTTTGAATGTTATTGAGTTTATTTTAATGAATTGGCCTTGTTTTGTGATTTGGTCATAATTTGGAGTTTAATTGAATTAATTGCTTAATGTTAGGATTTTGACACTATTTCAGTTTTCAGGCTATAACTTAAGCTCTAAATGTCGAATCAGGTTAATCTTTATATGAATGGAAAGCTAAGAGAAAGCTTTACAATTTTCATGTTGAGTTCAAGCCTTGTTTTGCCATTTGGAGTCTCAAAATTGACTATCAAATTAACCCAGAGTTTCTATCCAGAATTGACTTTGTCATGATATTTGGCGCTATTATTTTGTGTTATTTTATGGGCCACCTTTAAGACTTTTTTGGCTATGCTTTAGGGCTATTCTCCCCTTTTATTTACTTTATCTTTCTAGTGAATTAAGACTTAGGTTTGTGTTATTTGTGAGCTATGAAACAACCACATGTTTCAGCTAGCCTTGTTAGAGTTTTCAGCTAGCCTTTGCTTTAGTTGATTGGTTGTCCTCAGCTTGGATTTATTTAGCTTGTTTACTTGTTTATTTGTTTAGGTGTTTAGTTGGACTTGTTTAGAACTTAAGGCTAGCCTATTTTGGAGCCTAATTGCTATGAGGGGAGGCATGTCTTGCTTAATAATTCAAATTTGGCAAATAGAGAATTGAAAAGTATTATTCTTTGAGTAAGTACTCTACTAGGGTTCTTACTAGAACTTTAAAGCTTATCAAAGAGTTTCCTCTTTGTGGCATTAATCTTTATCACCTATCATTCTCCTTCTATCTTCTAGTGTGTCACATCAATTTCCTTTTTTTTTCCTTTCAATTTATGGTGCTATTTTGCTAAATTGGAGATAGATCCATAGGCATTTCTAAGGGAGATCACATCAAAAAGTCAAGTGTCATTTCATTGAAGTCATGCCATCAAATGGAGCCACCTAAGCAACATAGAGCATCCAATATGGTAGTAAGTTAATGTCATACATGGGCTATTTTTGTGTCATTTATTTAGGTTGTTTACAACTATTTTGGGACACCACTTATAGGGCTGATTTGGTCTATTTTTGTGGTTTTTTTTGGATTTTTTGCCATAGTTGAGGGATTTTATTTTTGGCTAACTTGTTTAGTACTTTGTTTGGCTTGTTTACCTTATGTTTCTAGCCCATTTTTTATATAGTGATAACTATTTGGGAGTATTTGTTTCCCTTATGATGTAGATTACATAATTTTATGAATTAAAAAGTCATCTCCTTCTTGAGAGCTTTCTTTCTTAGATTTCTTGATAGAACTTGACACTTATCAAAGAGATTTCTCTTTATGGCATCAAATCCATCACTTATCACTTCCTTTCTTCTCTATTCTAAAGTCTGGCATGAATATCTTTCTTTTTCTTTCATCTTTGTTATTGAATTTGGTAAGGTCTATAGGCATCTCTTATGGAGATCACATTAACATGCATAGACATGGAAAAAGGAAAGAATAGACTAAAACTTAGAGTTAGGCACTTTTAATAATTTCTTCAGCACAATATTTCCACATGTAAGAATCATCCCATATAAAATGCTTAGCATCAATTTCTTGCTTCTCTTTCTTAGCTCTACTTAAATCAATAGCTAAAGTCCTAGTAACTAAGTAATTCACCAAATTAGCATACTAAGGAACATTACCTTGCAGCTTGAAAAGCTACTAATCAGGGAAAGAATCATGTAGAGGCAATGGATCTTCCTCTTTTATCAGCTTGCTCAAGTGATCTGCTACAAGGTTTTTAGCTCCTTTCTTGTCCTTAATTTTAATGTCAAACTCTTGTAGTAAGAGGATCCATCTAATCAATTTTGGCTTTGCATCTTTCTTAGGGAGTAAATATTTTAAAGTTGTATGGTTAGGAAATACAACAACTTTAGATCCAAGCAAATAAGAGCAAATATTTTCTAATGCAAACACTACAACTAAAAGCTCTTTTTTATTGTGGAATAGTTATATTGGGTTGAATCAAGAGTCCTAGAAGCATAATGAATGACATGAGCTTGCTTGCCAATTCGGTGCCCTAAATTGCTCCCAAGCCATAGGTGCTTGCATCACATATGATTTCAAAGGGGAACTCCCAATTTAGAGGCTAAATGATGAGGGTAAATGTTAATGCATCTTTCAACTTGTTAAAAGCCTCTTTACATGCTTGACTAAAATCAAATGGAACCTCTTTTTGCAGCAACTTGGACAATGGCAAGGTTATCTTGGAGAAATCCTTGATATATTTTCTATAAAAACCTACATGGCTAAGAAAAGAATACATTTTTTGTACTTTTATAGGGCAGGGTAAGCTCAAACTCAAATCAACTTTTGCTTTGTCAACCTTAATGCCTCTACTTGGCACCATATGTCCTAAAACTATCCTTTGTTTAACCATAAAGTGACATTTTTGAAAATTCAAAACGAGGTTTGTCTCAATGAAATGCCTAAGCACATAAGTCAAATCCTCTAAGCATACATCAAATGAATCACCATAAATAGAAAAATCATCCATGAAAATCTCAATGCAATTCTTTTGAAAAAAATGCTTACTATGTACCTTTGAAAGGTGGCTGGTGCATTGTAAAGTCCAAACGACATCATCTTATAGGAAAATGTTCCAAAAAGACTTGTGAAGATAGTCTTTTCTATATCTTCTAGTGCAATGACAATATGAAAGCATCCCATATAGCCATTCAAGAAGTAGTAATGGGCTTTCCTAGCCAACCTTTCAAGCTTTTGGTCAATGAAAGGTCGAGGGTAATGGTCTTTTCTTTTAGAAGCATTTAGCTTGCAATAGTTAATGTAGACACACCAACCATTTAGAATTCTAGTTAGGACAAGCTCATCATCTTAATTTTTCACCATTGTAATCCCTGATTTCTTTGGCACTACTTGGATAGGGCTGACCCGTTTATTGTTTGAAATGAGATAAATGATTCTAGCATCTAACAATTTCAAGATATCTTTCTTTACTACATCCATCATAAGGGAGTTTAATATTCTATGAGACTCTCTGGTTAGTTTGGAACCCTCATCTAGCAAAACTCTATGTGTGCACATGGAAGGGCTAATGTCTTTAATGTCTACTATAGTCCATCTTATTATTGACTTGTGGTTTTTTAGTGCTCTAAGCTAATTTTCTTCCTGTTCTATAGTCAGGTTCTTAGCAATAATGATTGGAAGGTCTACTCCCTCTCCCAAGTATGCATACTTTAGGTGGTCTAGTAATGGCTTTAATTCTAAAACTAGTGCTTTGATCACTAAAGGTAGAAACTTGGGTGAAAGAGGATGAAAGGTCTATAACTATGCCAATTATGGTTTTTTCTGTAACTATAACTTTGCAACTTCAACAACTTTTGCAATTTTTGCTTCTAATTCAGTGATATTGGTTAAGTTAAATGCATCCAGCACTAAGGGATCAAACACATCAAGTGCAAACAGGGTATAATAATCTTCAGCAGCAGGGTATTTCATAGAATCAAAGATGTTAAATTTTAGAATATCACCATCAAATTCCCTGGTTAATATGCTAGCATATACATCTATTTTAGTTCTTATAGTTTTCAAAAATGATCTCCCTAAAATGATAGGGGATGAGTTTTTGGTTGAAGGATTATTAGCCATATTTAGAATGTAAAAATCTGCTAGAAAAATAAAGCCATTTACTTTAACCAAAACATCTTGAACAACTCTCTTAAGGTAAGCATCAGACCTATTTACTAGCTAAATTATGACACCAGTTTCTTTTAAAGATTCTAAATTTAGAGACGCATAAATGAAAAGAGGTATGACATTAATGGATGCACCTAAATCTAACATGGCATGTTCAAATCTGGTTTCACCAATAACATATAGAATGGTAAAGGTACTTGGATCCTCGCATTTCTAGGGTATTTTTCTTTGTATGATAGTAGAAATAGTTTCCTTTATGCTAATTCTTTCATTACCTTTCAATTTTTTGCTGGTAGTGTATAGCTCCTTGAGGAACTTGGCATACCTTAGAATCTAGTTGATCACATCCAACAGGGGAATGTTCACTTCAACTCTTCTGGAAGTCTTTAGGATACTTGTGTCTTGGTCTTTTTTTTTTCTACTTGACCAATTTTCTTAGGAAGGGTGGAGGTGGATAGACTGGTTAGGAGCTGCTTGTTGGTTTAGAAATCTCTACATCTTTCTAATATGAAATTAGCTACTTGGTCTCTACTTCCTTGTCACTATTTAATATTATAGCACATGCATTTTCCCTTGGATTCATGATTGTTTAGGAAGATAGTTTGTTTATAACTTGACTTTCTAGGTTAGTTATCTTGGTTTCATTGCCTACATTCTAATGTTGAGGGTTACAATGCCTTGCTTAATTTGTTAAACCTTTCCTCTCATTTCTTGCTTAAATTGCAAGTTCTACTATGCCATATTCTTCATTAAGTCTGCCAAAGCTTGATTTAAAACTATGTCTTGGTTTTGTTGCTATGGGTCTGTTTTGGTTTGGCTGTTGCATCGTGTTAGCCTAGGTTACCCTAGCTATATATTTTCCTTAGTTTTGATACTAAAAAATAATTTTAGTTTATATTACTATCTAATAATATACTTTAGTGTTTTAATATGTTTTTGTAGGTTCAAAGTATGTGATTCAAGAAATCCCAAAATTAGATTTAGCAATTATTTTATTTCTATAAGATCTTTTGTAAGTGAATTCAAATTAGATTTCATTCAAATAGATATTTTTTAATAAGGTAAATGTAAACCACTTGAAGAAAAGCTAAATTCAAATATTTTTTTCAAACAAAGTTTTAAATGATTTTTCCACAAGTAAAGATTTTATAAAAATATTTTACATTTTGTGAATCAATTCAAGAATCGATTCTTTGAAGAACTCATGAAAAATATACTAGAATTGATTCATCAATCGATTCATGAAAAAGAGTTTTTAATTTTTTTTTTACCGAAGGTTAGGATTTTGTAAATCGGTTCAAGACCTGATTTCAAAATGTTCATTAGTTGTAACCACTCTGAATCAATTCACAAACTAAAAGTTAGTTATTCTATTAGAGATGATTATAATAGTTTTAAAAACTCTAACCACTTTTCAACCATATCAGATTTCATATCTTTCTTTCTTCTTCAAGTGCAAAAATCATAGAGCAATCAGAGCTAATTTTGATCTTGCGTTTACCTCATTACATCTCTCAAATCCAAAATTTTTTGAATCAAATCTCTGTAAAATTCACATTAGATGTTTAAGATTTTTATCTCAAACTTTGGTACTGTATTTCTTACCTTTATCCTAATTTCTTATCTTGATATTTTCTTTTGAGATTTCTAGGTTGATAGGAATCTTGTTGAGGTTAGCAAGAGCCTATAGAAAATCTTGTGGTTGTTATGGGTTAGTAAGAAATCTATTGAAATTCTTGTGCTTTAAACTAGTAGATCAGGAGCCCGTTTAATCTTGGGGTTTTGATAATAAAAGGGATAATCTAGTTGAAGATTATCCAGTGGAGTAGACTTGAATTGTGGTTTCAATTCAAGTTGAACTACTTTAAAAATTTGGTGTCTTAAATCTTTATCTTTCTACTTTAACATTTCTAAAATTTGCACACTCATCATTTTGCATATTTACTGCTTAATTTTCTACTATGGTTCTAAATACAAAGCAATAAATCACATTCTCTTTTAATTCAAAGAAGAATTCATAATAATAATTAAAGTTGTATATAAATTCATCTAAAGGAATAAGGGTAACATCCAAATTTTATGATATTTTTATCCAAGACCCTCACATCTGATATGAAGACTGCTGATAGGAGGTCTGCTGCATAGCTTGATTGTTATTTCTTATGTTTGAGTGATCTTTCCAACTAGGATTATATATGTTAGAATAAGGGTTATATACCTATTAGGTCTGGTTTGGGAATATTTTATTATTTTCTAGAAACCTCTCCATGGCTTGAACTTGTTGGTAGGGATCAACCTTCCGGAAAAAGGTTGGACATGTATCATTTCTGTGTCTAGGATCTAAATAGATGCCACATAGTTATGCCTCTTATTTTTGTCCCATAAATTATTGGACTAAGTTAGTGAGGTCTATCATATTTCTCTCCAAGTTGGATGCGTGAACCTCATTCACATTCTTCGTGGTGTAATTTGGTTTGCTACCAAATTGCTGTGAGTTTGGAACCATATTAGATATCAACATCCTTACAGCACCAAGGGTCTTGTCTACTAAGGCTCCTCCACTTGCTACATTAATCATGCTTCTATCCATTAGAAGGAGGCCTTCATAGAAGTACTAAATAAGGTGCTGGTCACTGATCTAATGATAGGGCTAGCTTGCACACAATGTCTTGAATCTCTCCTAGTACTCATATAGGGTTACTCCAGATTGTTGCCTGATGTTGTAAATTTCTTTTCTAATGTTAGCAATTCTAGAGGTAGGGAAGCATCTCTTAAGGAAGGGTCTGGTTATCTTATGCCATATGTTGATGGAGTCTAGAGGAAGATAATAGAGCCAATCCTTAGCTGAGTTAGTGAGAGAAAAAGGGAAGGCTCTAAGCTTGATCTACTCCTTTGAAATGCCTTAGGGCTTCAAGGTTAAGCAAACTACATGGAACTCCTTCAAATGCTTATGGGGATCTTCCCTAGCCAGTCCATGAAATGTAGGTAGTAAATGGATTTGGCTAGACTTTGTTATGGGTGAAATCCAGCGTCATGAGACAAGCCAGCAAAGGCCCGATGGAAAGCCAAGTCCCAATAGAAGCCTTGCTCACTAAGGATAAGGACACTAGGTCTTGGCTCGCATATTCGACAACTAATCCCACACGAGCTTGCTTCACTACACTTGAGCTCGTCCTCGCTGGCTGAAGGTCGACAGTCACCCCGAGCCAGAAATGGCTCGCGAGATAGGGCACATTGACTAATTAAGAAGCTTAGTGAGAAGGAGCATTAGACCAGCTTATCTCAATTCTCTAGCCCAGTAGATAGAGAGGGCTGACTCACATAAAGTAGCCTGCAGAAGTCGACTTGTAGGAGCTTAAGTTGTCTTATACATTAAATATTTGATGCAACTTATTTATAATGTATAAAATTACATTTGTAATCTCTCAGCCTCTATAAATAGGAGGAGGAAGATGCTTGTAAGCCAAGCTAAAATAGCTATACTGAAACTCTATAAAAATTACTCCAAATCAATACACTACCATGGATGTAGGAACCGGTGCTATCCGATTTTGGCCAAACCACATTAAAAACATCGTGTGTATCTGCTGCTCTTCTTATCATCTTCATCTTTATCTTTACTTGTTCAACCAGAAAATAATTTGAATCCATAAGAATCCCTATGGTTGGTTGGATTTTGGTAGAACCAAAATCTACCGTCAACATTTTGGCACCGTCTATAGGGATTCATCTATTCTTTGGTTGATTTTCTATACTTTGGTTACTTCATTGTGTAGCCATAATGGCAAGAAGAAGAGTTATAAGAGCTTCAGACACATTGGTTGATCCTCCAAAAGGTCATTTGTCCACAATAGACTCTTTCACTACCCTTGTTATAAGCGTCACTTCTGGCTTGCCCCCAGCCAGCTCTTTTCAACCTACTGTAGTTGCCAATGGCACTGATGGAGTACAAACCTAGATTTAACACTAAGAGAAACTAGAAAATATGATGGGAGAATTGACTAGAGCAGTCACAATGCTTGGGCAAGCACAAGCTTAGGGTGTACAAAGGCAGACTGGGTCATTACACCTGCTAATGTTCCCCGGTAGCAAGAAGTTGGATGCTCGAGCGAAGTTTACCAAGAACAGTCCGTGGGTCATTGCTCTAACAACTAGGAAAGGTAAATGGGCTAGCACTCCACTTATTAGCATATTAGGGCACAAGGCCTGATAATGGAAGAGCTATTCTAAAGGATAAAGCAGTTGGAGGAGTGTCTACAATCCCAAGGCAGCCAACCTCGCTTTGAGGAGAGATCACTATTCTCTATAGAGATCGAGATGCAATCCCTTTTGCATAAACTCAAAGTCCCCACGGTCCCATGTACAATGGGGACACTGATCCTTATGATCATCTGGACACGTTCAATGTTTAAATGGATTTGCAAATAGTCGATCCTCTAGTCAAGTGCCAAGTCTTCACAGGTACACTAGGAGGTGTGCCTCGGGCATGGTTCAAAAGTCTTCTAGCTCATTCAATATGCAGTTGGGAAGAGTGTCAATAGAAGTTTCTCAGCCAGTATCGAGCATTGAAGAGGCAACTTGTGCCCCCTGCCACCTCATAATGATCTTTCAACATAAGCATAAGTCACTGAAAGATTATATTGCTAGGTTTAGACTTGAAACTAACTCGGTAGAGAATCCATCTAAAGAAACCATTTTTGCAACAATCTTTGTTGGACTCTGCAAAGTTGGAAAGCTTTATAAAAGTTTATGCAAGTCCCCAATGAAGGACTTAACCAAGTTCTATGAATGAGTTGTCAAGCAGATTAAATGGGTAGAAACCTTTGGCTTGGAAAAGCTTGATCGAAAGGATGAGAAAGGTGGTTCTGCTCGTAATAAGAAGAGAGGCAATGTAGATCAAGGTGAACACTCTGGCAAGTGGGCTGTGAAGAAGTCCAATAAATTCAAGACTGAGCGACCTCAATGCCTAGGTCACTATGAGCACTACAGTGTCCTATTGGACTCCCAAGATAGGATATTCATGGTAGAAAGAGATCGGGAGGATTTTGGGAGACCTACACCCTTAAAAATTCCCTATAGGTGGAGGAACTAAGAAAAATTTTGTACTTAGCATAATGAAGCCAACCACGATGCTTCTAATTGCTAGACCCTAAGAGATGCGATTGAGGATCTGATTAAGAGAGGCTGCCTATGGGAGCATGTGGTGCGACCAGTGGGGCAACGACTTCAACACCCCCAATGAGACCCCGATCAAGAGCTGAGGGGCTCAGTCAGAATTATACATTGATGTATTATTATTATTTAGAAGCTTGTGTTAAGGCTTCCCTCCATTGAATGAAGCTTTGTTTACTGATTGGCCTGACCTTATAGTGATATCTTCATTACATGCATATGACTTGTCCTCTACTATCAAGTGTACACAATCCTCTAAGCTCGTGGCAAACTCTCTTAAGCATCATATGTAAACTCATTTGCCAACTGTGACCTCTGGTCCAGTTGAGGCATGGAGATGCTCAAAATAAACTCAAGTTCCAATTAAGCTGTGGGCTCACTAAGGCATGAGACACTCAAGATAAACTCAAATTCTAGTTAAGCTGCAGGCTCGCCAAGGCATAGAGATGCTCAAAATAAACTCAAATTCCAATTGAGCTATGGGCTCATTGAGGCATGGAGATGCTTAAAATAAACTCAAATTCCAGTTAAGATGCGGGCTCGCTGAGGTGTTAAAATGCTCAAAATAAACTCAAATTCCAGTCAGGTTGTGGGTTCGCTGAGGCATGGAGACACTCAAAACAAACTTATTTACCAACTGCTACCTTCAGTCTAGTTGAGGTATGGAGATGCTCAAAATAAACTCATTCCATTAGCAATTAAGTTGCTAAGGCATAGCTTGTAAACTGCAACTTTCCTGCGACCAAATGTTGATAACTCTCATGCAACTTAATGATTTATAGCTTTCATACAAAGTATCGCTCGTAGCTCACATGCGATGCATTGTTCATAGATTTCATACTATTTCCTGTAGGATGCATCTATCATACAACCCCATTGGGATGGTTCTCTTACTATAGTTTAAGGGACTCGAGGCTCTCATGTTTATTATTCATTAGAAAATATGGTCGATTTGTTAATCAAATATCTCGTTTTGGTATAATTTGTGGAGGTTCACATTATCATCTATGATATGAAAGGCATTTAGACACAATGCAACATGCAAGAATCATAAAGAATGGTTTTTTCATTAAAAAGCCTCAATAAGGCAAATTTACATTAGAAGGCTTAAAGCACATCAGAGCAAAAGGCCTACAGCTATCACTTCCAAAGGGAAGAGAATAAGTCTCATGGGAGGATCGTGAAAAAGTAATCCAACATCTATATATGACTCCTCAATGACAACAAGAGAAGCTATTCACTGGAGTCACATGTAGTAGGCTATTCACACCTTGTAATCTCCTACAGTATGCCATGCACACCTCAAAGTGCTCCATCGGGAGCCAAGCCATAAAAAACATGGGGGGTTTGGTTAAGGCACCCATCGAGTTCTTCTGAAGAAGGAAGAAGGTCTCCAGGCATTAAATAGACCAGCTTAGTCTCTTGAAAAATCTACAGGATATCTGGCTCTCCTTGATCGAATGGTTCTTGAAGAGATAAAGCTGCCACGTCAATGGCTAAGAATCGTGCATAAGTAGAGGTATGGCCTAAAGCAGATGAAGTGAAAGATTTGAGTCCAAAATGACAACTTAACAGAAGCCACAGGAAAAGGCTTCAATTACACAGTAAAGTTTCAACTCCTAATTTACGAGGCAAACTAAGAGTTGGGAGGCTTATGTTATGGGTAAAATCCATCATCACGAGATAGGCCAGCAAAGGCTAGACAAAAATCCAAGTCCCAGTAGAGGCCCAGCTCACTAAGGATAAGGACACTAGGTCCTAACTCACATAGTCAATAACTGATCACACACAAGCTCGCTTCATTACACGTGAGCTCATCCTTGCTGGTCGAAGGTTAGTAGGGATTTCAAGCCAAAAATGGCTCATGAGATAGGGCATATTGCCTAATTAAGAAGCTTAGCGAGAAGGAGCATCAGACTATCTTATCTCAGATCTTTGGCCCAACAGACAGAGAGGGCCCACTTATAGAAAGTAGCCTGTGAAAGTCGATTTGTAGGAACTTAAGCTATCTTGTACATTAAATATTTGATGTAACTTATTTATAATGTGTAAAATTACATTTGTAATCTCCCACCCTATATATATGAGGATGAGGATCCTTGTAAGCCAAGTTGAAATAGCTATACTAAAACTTTCTAAAAATTACTCTAGATCAATATACTACTATGGACATAGGAACCAGTGCTATCCGATTTTGGTCGAACCATGTTAAAAACATCATGTGTATCTACTTCTCTTCTTCTGATCTTCCTCTTCATCTCTGCTTGTTTAACTAGAAAATAATTTGAATCCATAAGAATCCCTCTGGTTGGCTGGATTTTGGCAAAACCAAAATTTACCATTAACAGACTTCAGTTCAAATGTAGCCTTAATTTCAAGGTGACTGATGCATAAGGTTATTGGTTAAGGTCAGGAGCAACTAGCTCCTTCAAAGTTCTCTGATGAAATGCCTTGTTTTGAATGTTGGAATATGGTGAAGAACTTGCAAAAAACAAATCTCCTTCAATTGAGCTTGGAAAGGAAGGGACAAAAAGTTGTGCTGATGAAGGGTTCTGAACTAGGCTAGAATGGTGCTTGCTCACTCTTTTTAATTCCTACAAGGATCTCTCAATCTTTGCACCATATATTAGCTCAAGAATATGGGATGATTGAGTCATGCATAAAAAAGCATGACAAGTAATGAAAATCCAAAAGGAATTGAAATGGAAAAGATAGGAAAATAATTCAAAGAATATTAAAAATTGAAAAATCATAGAAGATGATGGAATTTTCACAAAAATAAGGGGCGTAGTGGTGAGTCTTGATTAGAAGGCCCAAAAACGGTGACCAACCAAATTTGATCTTCTAATTTCACAGAAAATTTTGCCACTTGATCCTACCAAAAAAGCCAAAAAATGGGGAACACTAGGCAAAAATAGGGGAGAAATAGGGGAAAAGGACTGAAATTAAAGCCTAATACTAATGTTAATATGCTAATACTATGAATAACTAAAAACACACCAAAATAAATTAGCCAATCCTCAGCAATGGTGCCAAAATTTGATGGCTGCTGGAACTAGTAAAACTATTACTAAACTCCTAAAAGTAGCAGCTAGGGTGAGTCAGGTCATATCCACAGAGATTAGTGAATATCTTTAATATGTTCTTAGCCAAAAGATGGGGGGCAGGATGGCTAATCACTAATGAGAATTTAAAACAAATACTTCAAATCCATGAAAAACAAAATCAAAATTAATGGAAGATTTAATAGGGAAAAGCTCAACCCAAGGGACTTTTGTTGCCAATTCAATTATTGTTCCTTCTTCTTGGACCACTTAGCCAAGGTATTATTTAAGCCCAACACCTAATTGATCCTTTTCAATTTCATCCTAAGATAATCAACCAAGCCTAACAATTAAGTGACACTTATTATTAAGTTAGTTAAAACCTAGCATTTCAACCAAGTCTAGTTAATTTAATTACCCCAATAGTAACCTAATTAACTACCCTTGATACCTTAGGAATATTGAATTGCCCCAGTAGCTCATCAAGATCTTATTGCTACTTCACAGCCAAACAAACATAAATAATTAGATTTGTTTATGGGAATTCAGCTAGCATAAAACCATTATGAACAATTGGTCAATTGGCCAATTTAATCAACCACTCATAGCAATTATAGGTAGTGAGAATAGAGAATCAGAAGAATCAAATTGGAAATAATTGAATAGTTAAAACAAGTCTCACAAATATACAAGAATATGAGTAGAATTTAGTTACATATCAAGAGTAAAATAAAATACAAAGAAGAAAGGAAAAAATAAACCTAAATACACAAATGGAGTCTTGCCCTAGTAGAGCTCCTCTCCTCCAAAATTCAGAGACAATACAAAAGTGATCTAAAAGTTCTTACACTAAAGGCTCAGCTTGCTATTTATAAGTTCACTACACTGCCTTTGAGTTGGGCTATGGTTTAAGGATAGAAGGTGGCCTTTTGGGATGTGATGAACTATAGATTAAATGTAGCTCTATCACTTAGATTTCCAATGGCCTTAACCTTGTATTAAAATTTCGTCTCTAGCTGAAGATATTGGCTAAACACCAAGACATACTTTTTGAGTAGTCCAATTTGTAATAAATTTGATTAGTTAAGTTCATAGCCAATTAATTAAATCAAAATGGTGTAGTTTGCTCTCACAATCCTCGTGAAAGTTGTATAATTGGTCTTAGCTAACTAATAGGCTTTAGTTTGCACTAAAATGACTTTTGAAGCTTTAATTATGATCAAAACACTGGGTTAGACTCTAGATTGCAACACTACACTCTACTTTGGCTTCTAGGTCTCTTTCACCTCCAAAGCATCTAAACTATCTACACAAAATTTTTATCTCTTCCTCTTAGCTTTTCAAGGACATAAGAATCACCTAAAATGGAGGTCTAGAACTCTAGATATGCCTAAAAACCTAGAATAATGTAAATTTACCGAATAAATTCAATCAAGCATAAAAACTTAGTAAACCACAAAACCAATCCTAAGTGTCCAATTAAGCATATAATTATAACAAAATACTAAGTATAAATGGATATAAATTATGTATAAATTGTGTTCATCAGTGAAGCTTTCCCGAGATATGATCAAATCTTGATGTAGATAGAGGATTAGGAGAAAACAACCTTCATTATGTCTGGTGGCATATTCTGTTACAATGTCATGTCCTTTTGTTTAAAAAATGCTAGGACCACATATCAAAGAATGATGAAAAAGGTCTTTAAAATGAAAATTTGGAAAAATATGGAGGTGTACGTGGATAATATGCTCAAAAATCCACTAGCTATCATAAACATTTGGTGAATCTTGAAGAAATCTTTTAGGTAATGAAATATCATAATTTAAGAATTAACCCTAATAAATGCACCTTTGGTGTAACTATAAGAAAATTTTTGGATTTTATTATGCTAATTGAGTAAGAAATTGAGGCAAATCTTGCCATATGCAAAGCTATCCTCAAAATGAGAAGCTCAAGTAATGTAAGGAAGTACAACAACTTAATAGTTAAATTATGACACTATATTTGATTAATGTCCAGATCAGTAGATAAATGCCTTCCTTTTTAGAGGATTCTAAAAAGCTGTAAGGAATTTGTGTGGTATGATCACTGTGAATAGGCTTTTGTTGATTAAATGCTATTTGGCTAATCCACCAATTTTGTCAAAGCTAGAACCTAGAAAAAAAAAACTTTTGTTCTTTACCTAGCCTAGCAATTAGTTTGTTATTAATTAGGGAACAAAATGATTTCTAGAAACCAATATACTTCATGAGCAAGGTCCTTCATAGAGTAGAGTTACCTTATTAAAAGATTGAAAAACTAGTGTATGCCATGCTTATAGCTTCTAGAAAGTTAAAGCAGTATGTTCAAAGCCACCAAGTAATTGTTCATACCGATTTGTCGATCAAACAAATCCTTAACCTGATTTGGTCGATTGGCTGGTGTCTTGGTTAGTAGAACTTATAGAGTATGAAATTGAATTTGAATCAAGAAAGACTATAAAGGCTTAGGTATTAGTAGATTTTGTGGTAGAAATAATCAAGAATTCAATTGAGTATTTGAAAGGCCCATCACCTATCATTTGGACATTATCCATGGATAGGTCCTTAAACAAGAAGGGATGAGATGCATGAGTGATCCCGGAGGGACTTGATGTGGTTGTGATTGAATAAGCCCTAACGTTTGAATTTTAGATGACTAATAATCAAGAAAAATATGAGCATTGATAGTTGGCCTCTAACTTGCAAAAGAAGTAGGGGCAAAAGTGATAAAAGCTTTGGTGATAGCCATGTTGGAAAAAATGGATCTAGGCATATCAAATATGCCAATCATATATATCAAGTATGTGAAGTAGAAATTTTAAAATTTTCCCAATCCCAATTCATGTTGTTACTAGTTAATTCATAAAATAAGGTATAATTCAAATAAACCTTAAGGTAGTAATTTAAATTATATCTTCTCGAGAGTTATTCTTAAAATCCTTGGTCTTCAAATTTGAGTTTGATCTCTAAGTAATTCCATGAACAAGCCACACGATCAATTCTTTTGGATTATTTTTGGACAACTCCTTTGGAAATAATCTCCAACACCAATAGTGATTAACATAAACTAATTTGATTCAAAGCCTCACAATTCACTAGGACAAGGTTGATGTTTGAATGCAAAGAGGAGATGAGTGAGATCATAAAGAAAGTGTTGGCCCACAACACAGGTGCTAGGGTAGAAAAACTCTACTTTTGTAATCATTCTCTAATGGCTTTAAATAATTTGAAACAATTTCTAAGTGAGGAACTATTCCTTTACTCTAGATCTCCTTTAGTGTTAATATATATGTTCTTCAACATTTGAATATCAACAATGGAAATTCACTACTATTTAATAATTTTGATCTCCATTAGAATTATTAAACCTTTGATTAATTAACATTTCTAATCACATTAGAACACTTAATTAATAGTTCAATTATGTGTGACCCATTAGATTTTCATAGATGTTGGCAATGAATTTGTTTACAAATTTATATAAGTCTAAATAAATTAAAACTCCTTTTAATTCAAATATAATTACCCTAAATTATTCAAACAAATTCATTGGTCAAGATTGGCTTCAAACAATGCATCATAACCTCTTAAATGTTAGAAATTGATTTGTGGAAATAAAAACCTTTTGTGATTAGGTGTTAGTGTGTAATTCAATCCCTTCTTCTTTTGATATTCAACTTGGACTGAGGGTATGGTTCAAGTGTCAACCCAATAAGCATCCAATCTATGGTGTATGTTTAACAATGTGCTATTCATGATCATTTATACATAAAACTCCTTTTATGTATCACTATTAGATTATACATAAAACTCTTCTTATATATTGATCAATACACAGGCCTATGATTTTGACCATGTTATATGTAAAAATCGGCTCGTCCTGAATGAGCCTGCGGATAGCCTGAGAGCAGCAAAAGCACCATCCTAAAGGATATTAGGATCGCTATGCCTTCATCTCATGTCACAGGGCGACCTCGACTCGAGCTCGTGCATGACAGAGTGAGCTCAACCTTGTCATTCAATAGGCTCACTCCCAGATCGAAGGATTCAATGTGTGAAGTGCGACTATCGACCTGAGATCTCGCTAAGCCAAAGATCGCAGGAAACTAGGTCATACCATGCCCAATGAATACTCGGGACCCGCTTGTAGAAGACAATCTATAGTAGTTAAAAAATAAGATTTTATGTGTCCATTCTATCTTGTTCAATAAATATTGATGTAATAGATTTACTGCATGTGAGATTACCATTATACCCTTCTTTCCTCTATAAATATGAGGAAGGAGCCTTTTATAAAAAATCGAGATTATCTAGAGAGGCAAACAAAAACTTTGCCAAATAAAGAGAAAAATTTGAATATTAAAACTCTGTAGAAACATTATATGAGCAATACACTACCGTGGACGTAGGGTTCGGTGATACCTGGATTTGGTCGAACCACATTAAAAATTTTGTGTCCTTTCACTGCTTTTCCCTTCATCTTTGTGTATTTCTATTGATTTGTCATGCTTGAACCAGTTTAAGGTCAAAGATCCCAAAGAATCCTCCCGTTGGCCAGAGTTTGGCTCAATACCAAAATTTGACGTCAACATTTTGGCGCTATCTATAGGGATCTCACTTGTTCTAGTTCATTTTCTGCTGTAATGGCCAAGGGAAGAGCAACTAGAGCTTTGAATGCGTAACCCAGTCTTTCAGAGGGTCATGTCTCAATAGTGGATTCTTCCACTACTCATGTCATCAGCGTAATCACTGGCTTCCCCTCGGCCAGTTTTGTTCCACTAGCTATCGTTACTAATGGAATTGACAGAGTGCAAACCTGGCTCCGATGCCAGGAGATGCTTGAACACATGATGGGAGAATTGATTAAAGTAGTCACATTATTAGCACAAGGTGTGCAGAGATAGGCTGAAGCCTCAACACCTGTGAATGCTTTCCAGCAGCAGTGAACTTAACATATGGGCGATCCCAACCAAGGCAATTCTCCAGTTCATTGCTCGCAAGAACAGACCCCAGGTTGTGACCCTCACAATAATAGAGCCAAAGGATCCAACGATCATCTAGCCAACACTCTAGGGTACAAGACCCGTTAGTTGGAGAGCTATTCCAGAAGATAACTCAGTTAGAGGAATATCTTCAGACTCTAATTAATCGAGCTCGCTATGAGGAACGATCACCATTCTTTGAGGAGATCAAGGATCAAACTCTCCCTCTCAAGCTTAAGGTCCCCGCGATCCCATTGTGTAATGGGGGTTCTGATCCTTATGATCATCTGGACACATTTAATGTTTAGATGGATTTGCAGACAACTAACCCCCTGATCAAATGTCAAGTATTTTTGGCCATATTGGGAGGTGTACCTTAAGCTTGGTTTAGGAGCCTCCCAGCTCGCTCAATTAGTAGTTGGGACGATTGCCAACAGAAATTCATCAGTTAGTATCCAGCGCTGAAGAGACAACTTATGCCCCCTTCCACCTCGCTATGGTCTTTCAGCACAACATGAGTCGCTAAAAGAATATATCACTACATTTAGACTCAAAGAAAATTCAGTGGAAAATCCATCTGAAGAAACCATGCTGGCCACCATCTTTGTGAGACTCCGCAAAGATGGAAAGTTGTACAAGAGTCTGTACAAGTCCCCAGTGAAGGACCTCATAGAGTTCTATGAGTGAGCTGCTAAGCAAGTCAAGTGGAAAGAGACCTTTGGCTCGAAAAGGTTTGATAAGAAGGATGAAAAGGCTGGCTCTTCCACGGTAAGAAGAGGAGAAATATAGAACAGGGTGATCACTCCACCAAATAGATAGCAAAGAAGTCCAAAAGGTCCAAGGGTGCGTGACCTCAGCACTCTAACCATTATGAGCAGTATAGCATACTCTCGGATTCCCAAGATAGAATTTACTTGGCGGAGAGAGATAGGGAAAGCTTTGGAAGACCTAGACCTTTGAGGACCCCATTCAGGCAGAGGAACAGAGATGAGTTCAGTTAACCAGATTGCCAAAATGTTGACACTAAAATATGGTCAACTAGGTTACTCAGTTCTGCTCCCCTAACTGCATGTTGGAGAAAGGTTACGGAAGAACAAATAAAAGCTTTTAGAGGGATGACTCAAAAGAAAGGGAAACAATGGGAGTTTTTATGTGGTTCGGCGAAAGCCAATGTTGGGCCTCTACGTCCACTTGTTCTTTTTTATTATTAATTCTCAGATCCTCTTTCTCTTATTATGCCACCCTTATTTATAGTGAGGGAGGAGGTTACAAACATAATTCTATCTGATCGGCAAAATGATCATTTTCGTCATCTACTGTATTTAATGCTGGCCACCGGTGCAATTAATGTTAGACAAAACGTTGTCGATTTACTGGGGAGCTGATGTGTATTGTTTGGGACCTGAGCTGTTAACCTTCTTGTTGTGTGTCAGATGGCTGATTGGACTTGAGATTGTCTTCTGAAGCAGTGAGTCAAGGTCCCACGGACGCTGCCTTTGCTCTCGTGGAGTCATTTCATGACGTCGACTACTGTGGAGATAGCTTTTCAGTTCCTTGCATCATTACGACTTCTTCAGGCCAGCGATCGCGACACTTTCCCAGTTTGAACTGGATTTCCCCTCAGTTCCAATTTGGGTTACTTGTGTGGGCGCTACCTGGCGCGTTTTAATGACACCTACAACATAAGCCCCCCAACTCTCAACTCACTTTGCGT
>JANHAO010001650.1:0-31976 GCA_026873985.1 Saraca asoca
GAATATGGCCCAATATAATATAATATTAGATTTTATTACATTGGGCTTTATTAATATTATATTACATTAGGCTTAATTATTAAAGCTAGTTAGACTAATTTAATAAATTAAGCCCAAAAGCCTTTCCACACTTTCTATTGGACTAGGACTCTCAGTTGGGCTAGGACTAGGACTTTCAGTTAGATTGGGCCTAAGTCTTTTCATCACTAAACCCTAGAGTTATAAATATAATGTCTAGGATTAGTGAGGCATCCGAATAGAACAAGTAAAATGGCAGAAAAATAGAGTAGCCAAATTTGAAAAATAGTTTTTCATAAAATAATTAAGAGATCTTAGAATAATAGAGAGAGGCATCTTCTAGCAGAGACGCAGTGAGAGAGGCGATTCCATCGGGTAGATCGAGGTTTTGTCTTGCTCCTGTGTGGATACCATAAAGACATGGATCTACCATTCTATGTTAGTGATTTCTACATCCAGTCATAGCACACCATCCAGTCGTAGCATCCCATCCAATCGCAACATCAAGGAGACAAAATCTGGGTTGCTATATTCAATCGTAACATCACATCTAGCCACAACATTAAGGAGACGGATTCTGGTGTTGCTGATTTTGCATCAAATCACTGAGCTATGTTGTTGATTTTTGCATAAACGCAACCCAATAAGGTATCATCTAAACCAACTGGTTTATATTTCATACATAGATCCTTGGTGGGTTTCAAAAATTTTAAATTTTCACTGTGCTTGTTGCATCGAAACCCAGCATATTTGACCAAGGATAACATCATACAATTCTTAACAATGGAAGAGATAAATATATCTTACATCCCAGTTTTCGAAATGTGAGTTTACCTTTAATTTTCAACTCCTAATCTTATTTGTATTATACAGGTCAAAGTGTTTTGTTAATCATTTTCTCTATTTCCTTGTAAAGGCTTTTGCATCATGACTATGTGACTAAGAGACTAGATGATGGACTTCTATGTCTGCAATCATTTGCACTAGTAGGCACCAGCAATAAAGAACAAACAACATACATCTCAAATGTCCGATAAAATAGGATGCATTGTGTTTTTGCACCGTTTATCGAGTCATAAGTATCTAATATGATATTTGATATTTTATTATTATAGGCATCAACTTGTTATTACTTATTTGATATTTTTTTATTATAGGCATCATTGGATGCTTTGTGTGATATATCCCGAGAGAAATGCCATTTACTGGCTTGATCCCTTGGGGTATCTGACTTAAAGAATATCAAAATCTTAGTTAAAATGTGAGTTGTTTTGTGAGATAAAATTTAGTTTTGGGATTTATATTATATATAATTTCCTTTACTAATATAATAGTTTCTTGCATGAATTTGATTCAACAGATGTGTTAAGGCTTATTTTTACTTAGGTGGCAATAGGAAAAAGCCTAACACAAAATAGATCACCTTAAAAGTAAGCTTTTATTTTTTCATATTGAATATTGTTTATAAATATTTTAAGTAATTTCATATTTAATTGAAATGTTTATTTATATTTGATTTATTGCAATACCATCATTAAAGAGGAAGTGTTGAGTATGGATACTTTATATTAAGATATATGAGTGACATAATCACCCAAATGAAGAAAGATTACCATAATCCATGAAAGGTATAATAGTTTGATTTAGATATTTGATATGTGGATATGCTAAGATTTCTATTACAAAAATTATGGTATTGCTTTGTGATATATGGATATGTGATTTGCTATATGTATATCTATTTTATAGTACTTTGGAGATATCAGCCCTTATACTCAAGCAGAAATTAATCAAATTCAAGATTAGTGGGCAGAGTTTCTCTTATCCTATTATGATAAACACCAATAGGAAAATTGTAATATTGTCTGTTTTATAGTTATAATGAATTATAATGCATAGCTATGTTGTTGTACTATAAAGTTATAATGAATTAGTCTCTTTTTTTTAAAAAAAAAAAACTATTTAAGAGAAAAGACATTGGTTTTTTCATGAAAACTAATATCATTAATCCTTTATATGTCGATTTCAAGATAATAACTAACGTCTAAAATGAAAATGATGACATATAATATTAGATATCTATTTTTTTAAATGACTAGTTAGAGAGAAGATATTAGGTTTTAAAGTAAAACCGACGTTTAAAGTCTCAATGACATTAGGTTTTCAAAGAAAACTAACATCTAAAGTCTCTATTCATTTTAAATAGATTTATATATTATAAATTTAAATATTAAAGATCTCTAGTTTTTTAAAAACTATTATTATTTTGCCTAATTTTATTTATGAACAAAATTTATTCTCTAATCATTAATTTTTTCCATTCCAAATATAATAATTTCATTTTACAAATACTACAAAATATTTCAATAAATAAATACTATTAAATTGGACAAAGTAATTCAAGATTTTAAGCATTAAATTAATGGATAAAAATAATTTAGAAAATAATTAGACTTTGATTAATTTATTTTAATATATTATCAAAGAAAACATAATAGACAAAAATAAATTCAAAACAAATGAGACTTTGTTGGTGTCGGTTTTGTTTTAAAAAATGATTAGTTAGTTAAAAAATGTTGATTGGTTGATAGAAATCGATGTTATTAATGATTTACACATTAGTTTCAAAGTAACTTAGATTTCTTTTTTTAAAAAAGGACTAAAGCCTCTACACATTTTAAATAAATTTATATATTACAGATATATATATATATATATTATAGATTACTATATTAGAGATCTTTGTTTTTTAAAACTTTTTATTATTTTACCAATTTTTATTCATGAATAAAATTTATTTTGTAGCTATTAATTTTTCTATTTTAAATAAAATAATTTCATTTTACAAATACTACAAAATAATTCAAGAATTTAAGTATTAATTTAATGAAAAATAATTCAAAAAATAATTAGCCTTTGAACAATTTATTTATGAATAATTGTAATATCTTATCCAAGAAAACAAAATGGACAAAAATAAATTAAAAAAATGAGACCTATTGGCATTGCTTGTGTTTTAAAAAATGACTAGTTAGCTAAAAGATACTAGTTTTTAATACTAGCCAATGTCTAAAGTCTTAACAATTTCGAAAGTCTCCACTCATTTTAAAATAAATGAGACACATTTGTGAGAATATGAAAAATAAGACGTCAATTTTGGCTAAACAATTGATGCTGAATGTCTTCATTTATAAAGAAGTTTTTGCACATCTGACTGTCACTCTTGCTCTCTTCTACGTTTGATTTTGTAGCTCTCTTCCCTTCTATTTTTGGCAATTCGAAGGCACTGTTACTCTCCCTCTCATTCTCACTCTCTCATCGACCCTAAAGCTTAGCTCACTTTCACTCTTTCTTTCTTGATGGCTTGAATCGATCTTCTTCTTTCACTTTCTTTCTATTTTTGGGTAATAGTTACTTTTCTTTTTAAATTTTATTAATAATTGATATTGTGCGGATGAGATGAATTATGTGTTGATTATGTTTAATTGTGTTCCCTAGTTTTTTTTTTATATTAGATCCCAATAATATATTATTCAAAAAATTAAGTGCATATTTGAATCGCAACTTTATAGTTTAAATGCCAGTTCAAATTGGTTGGATGAAATTCACAATAATTCTTTAGCATAAATTGAAATATTTCCAAAATTATTTATTGACTTATGTATTTATTGAAATTTAGATTGGGTAATCATGGATTGTAAGTGAATGTCTATTGATTGGTTGAGTGAAGAATATGTAAATGAGGTTAAGGAGTTTATTAATTTTGTTGTTGATCAACATGCTACAAATAGTAATGAGCTGATTAGGTTTCATTGTGTGAGATGTTGTTATGTTAAGAGAATAAAAACTGAGGAAGTAATAGATCACTTATTTATTTATGGCATTTATAAAGGGTATACACAATGGATATCACATGGTGAAAGTGAATTGTCTAGTAATTATTATGATAAGGGAAGGTATTAGAATGGTGAAATTGATATGGGTTTGCATGATCAATTGGAGAATATGGTGCATGATACTATTGAAGATAATTTTATTGAGCAGACACATATCCTAGAAAGTTTGTTAAGTTATGTAGAAAAGCCTTTATATCTAGGTTGTACTAAATTTACACAGCTATTTATTATGTTGAGATTGTTGAACTTGAAAACGGAGAACGGGTGGAGTAACAATAGTTTCATAATCTTACTTGAATTATTGAAAGATATGTTTTCAGAAGGTAATGTACTTCCAGATAGTACTGAAGTGGCTAAAAAAATATTGTGCCCGATGGGTATATAGTATAAGAAGATATATGCTTGCCCTAATGATTATATATTGTACCAAAAGAAGTACAAAAGTTTACATAAGTGTCCAGAATGTGGGGCATCACATTACAAATTGAAGAAGAATGATATTGTGAAAAATAAAAAGGCTTTGGCTAAGATGTTATGGTATCTTCCAATAATATTAAGGTTTGAATGCATATTTTCTAATGTAGGAGATGCCAAGAACTTACTGTGACATGCAGACAAGATAATTTTTTATGACAAGCTTTGACATCTGGCTAATTCTCCTTAATAGAAAATAATTGATTCATTGTTCCTTGAATTTGATAGTAAAGAAAGGAACCTTAGGCTTGGAATTTGTGCAAATAGAATGAATCCTCATGGTGATTTGAGCAGCAAACATATCATATGGCCCATTCTGCTGGTGATTTACATTCTACCTCCTTGGTTATATATGAAGCGCAAGTATATAATATTCTCATTAATGATTTTGGGCTCTAAACAACTAGGAAATGATATAGATGTCTTTTATTGAAGACTTAAGGATGATGTGAGATGTAAGTGTGTTGGTGTTTGACATACAACATCAAGAGTCTTTATAGTTGTATGCCTTGAGCTTTTGAACAATAAATGATTTCCTAGCTTATGGAAACTTGTCAGATATAGTGTCAAATGACATATAGCATGCCCTATTTTTGAGAACGATGCATCTTCTTATTAACTTAAGCATTGAAAGAAGACAGTGTATCTTGATCATCAGAGATTTCTTCCCTAGTCTCACCATTATTGTAGGCAAAGAAAGGCTTTCAGTGGGTTACCACAAGAGGGAAAAGCTCCAATGCCATTAACTAAGGACTAGGTTTATCAATAGGTGAAAAATATTGATGTTATTTTTGGTAAACTCTATACACCTGCTAGTGACAAGACTTCATGGAAAAAGAGTTCCATATTCTTTAATCTTCCATATTGACAAATCTTGTTTATGAGACATAATCTCGATGTGATGCATGTGGAGAAAAATATCTATGATAATCTCACTGGAATGCTTTTGAATATACTTAATAAGACCAAGGATGGAGTCAAAGCTAGACTAGACTTGGTTGAAATGGCAATATGAAAGGAATTAGCACCAGAAGGGTCAACATATATATTTGCCTCTAGCTTGACATACTATCTCTAGAAAAAAGAAAACATGCTTCTGTGGGTGTCATACTATGAAATTTTCTCTTTGCTCTTCCTTGTTTGTAACCTAAACTAGCTCTGTTTTAAGAACCTTTTTGATTATCTAGCATGCTATTAAACTTAACTTTGCTATCAACAAACCCTTGTAAAGACGTGTTCAATTTTTCTATCTCAAATTTGTAAAACTCATAATGAACACATGCTTTGCTTTCACTCAATAGTTTCTTAGCTAATGCATTCAAATCACTATTATCCTTTTCAAGCTCTTTAATTTTTAAGCAAGTTTTCATTTTGAGTTTTCAATTGCTTTAATACCTTATTAGCTTTTGTCAAAGCTTCATAGATTTCCTTATACAAATCATCATATTCATTATCATTTTCAGCATCAGTGTGAATATTTGATTCACTATTAGTATCACTAACATAAAAGCTATAAAAAAATGAAGGATATTTCAATACCTCAATATCTTCATTGTGTTTTGCCATAAGACAATGTTGTCCTCCCTTTTTGGAATCAACCTCAGTTCTGCCACTATAAGTATTTTCCAAGGTTTCCAAGATTCAGAAATTTTTTCAAACTCATTAGTAGACAAAGAATTAATAACAACCCATTTAACTTTGGAAGCAAGGAGATGTTTCCTTTTTTCTTCCTTAGTCCACAAAAATTTAGACTTAGGTTGCAATAATCCATCAACTAATGTTTTAGGACATTCATATCCTAACTCCAGAATTTCTAACATGTCTACATCTAATGCTTCTATGAAAGATTTAATTTTATGTTTCCAAAAAGCAAAGTTTTCACTGTCAAAAATAGGGAGACTATTCAAGAATGAACAATCTGATAGAACAATCAATTTAGAATCCATTATTTCCTCTAAACTAAAGAGTATCAAGAGCCAAAGCTCTGATACCAATTGTTGGTCTCAATATTGATATAACAGGTCAATAGATCTTTCCTTTATTTTGGTTAAGAAATTTATATACTCTTTATTATAGCTAGGATTCTAAAAGAATTTAATAATACTGTTAATTGTAATTTGAGTAAACAAATGGTTTGTTTCAATTAGCACAACAGAAGATTTTACCATTCAAAAATTATATCAGATTGATAAAGATTCCATAAGTAATGTACAAACCAGAAATTAGATTAACATAATTGCAATATTCAAAGCAATAGAAATTTAGGAATATAAAATTTGTGATTAAGCAAGAATATAATGCAGAAATTAAAGAATTATGACATAGATTTTTAAAGTAGTTTAACTTGAATTGAAATCACAATTTAAGTCTACTCCACTGGATCAATACTCAGTCGTATGATCATTATTATGAAGTAAACATAGGAATTTTATAAGGCTCCTATCGACCAGTTTCATAATAAGAAATTAAAAAGCTCTTGTAACACCTAAGATACAAAAATTCTAAATCTAACCTAACCATGATCGACCTCACAGCTAAGAAGATCTAACTAGAATTCAATGTACCTACTACAAATTGCAATCAACCATACAATTTTAGAAGGATGTAAAGGGAAAATCAACCTTTTCCTTTGTATCCAGATTTCTAACCCTAGAAATCTTAAAAAATAGAATAAGATAGAGTTTAGAAATACAAACAATAAAATTGAGATGTCAATCTTAATTATGTATGCAGAAATCGCTTTCTAATTTTTCAAGATTTGTTAGAATTGTTGAATCCGGGTGAGATAGAATATAGTAGATGAAAGCTTTAGGTTTTTCTTAGTTTTCATAGCAGTGTATTCTATGTAGTTGTTTTTTGAAAGTAGGGTTTAGTCTATTTATAGTTGAGTTAGAAAATAACTGATTTTTGGTGCATGAGTCGATTCATGAATCAATTTGTGACAGTTGTAACAAACTTCTAATTAACTAATCAAATTCTATATCAATTTTGATCATCTTAAAATTCATCCACGAATCGATGGATGAATTGATTCATATAGTTTTGAAAATAGATCTTAAATCGATTATAGAATTGATTTAGAAATATTTCAAACCTTCAGTAAAAAAAATTTCTTAATGAATCAATTCAAATATATTTCACAAGTTCTTAATATGAATCGATTCACATAATGAAAAATGATTTTTTACAAAATTTTGACTTCTAAAAGAGTACATAGAAAATTTATTTGAAAAACTTATTTTAAGTAATTTGTTTTACCTCACTATAAGTTATTTTTAAAAAAACATACTTGAGCAATTTGAATGTAATTTATATTACAAAAGATCCTAAGAAATAGAATAATAGCTTAATACTAAAATAGATCTTTTGATCATGACTTTGATTAACTTGGAATCTTGGAAAATAAATAAATACCTAAAAATAAAGTCAACAAATGATAATGATTAAATTGTTTTTTCAAAAAAATTATTTTTTAGAAAAATTATTTTTGAATCATAAAAACTGAAGAGAAGGTATAGCTAGACTAATAGCATGGAGTTCTTATTTTATCATGGATATGACATCATCAACGGGTATTCTTTCTACAAAAAAGGATTGGATGATAGGAGCACTATGCAAAATAATGGGATTACTTTAGTGGCTCAGTCAATGCATATTTCTAGTTCTAAAGATAAAAATCTTGTATATATAAATATGTCATATTACAGGGTCATTAAAGATATATGGGAGTTTGAATACATCAAATTCAGGATGTTTGTATTTCGATGTAAATGGGATAAGAATAACAATAGCATTCGAGTCGATAAGTTAGAGTTTACGTTGGTGGATCTTAATAGGGAGGGTCATAAGGGGAAATTGTTTGTAATGGCATCCCAAACAAAATAGGTATTTTATATCACAGACCCGATTGATAAGAAGTGGTCTACAGTTTTTTAAGGGAAGAGATAGGATGCTAGTGTTAGGGATAAAGACAAGACAAGTAATGATATTGAGGAGATCCCTCCTTTCTCTGCAAGACTACCTTCAGTGAATGATGAAGGCAACTTGGAGGAATTCTATGTGCAAGATGATCATGGCAAAGGAATAGGGGTTAAAGATCCTCCTAGAGAAAAAAATTAAAAAAAATGAAGGTAATTGATTGTGTTTATTGACAACTATATAATTTTAAGTTTAGATATTTATACTTGATATATTATCTGTTTATTGTATGTAGACAACTAACTATATAATTTTTAGTTTAGAATCTTAATTATACTTGATTATGTGTGTATTAAAATTAAGATGGTTTGATAATAAAATTATTTGATTTCAATAGAGTAGAAACTGTCTCAGGAAAGAATTCAGTGATCTAGTAATAATAATCTATATAATCTCTTGAATATTAGTTTGCTTATATAAAATACCTATATCATTTTGCTAATTTCATTAAAAATAAAATTCTGTCTTTTAAGTAGATTGAATATGGGTTGAAGATCCCCGTAAAGAAAAAAAATTAGGAAAAATTAAAAGTAATTAATTGTATTTATTAGCAACTATATAATTTTTAATTTAGATGCTTATACTCAATATGTTATGTGTTTATGGTACATAAGCAACTTTCTATATAATTTTTAGTTTGGATACTTATACTTGATATATTAATATAGTTCCTAGTTAAGTTAGGCAAATTATATATATATATATATGTATGTATAATTATATTTTAATGCATTTTTATCTTTTTATTAAGATAAAATGATTTTGTAATTGTTTATAGAAGAAAATTTAAGATTATAATATGTATATATAATGACTATGATTAATAATATATATAAAAGAGATTGAGAAAGTGACGAAGATTGTGATAGCAACATTATTCCATTTGGAGTATTTGCATTTGATGTGGTGTCTATTGATAAGACAATACACTTATCAAACTTGATGATAATGCAGCTAGAATTCTCGAAGGTGAACTCTAATCTTAGAGGCAATATGTTTGATTATGTGTTTATTTGCATTACAGGACATGACAACACTTGAAATTTCTTTCAGATCGATTGTGTTTATCATATATGTAAGCAACTATATATAATTTTTATTTTAGATGCCTATACTTGATATATTATGTATTTATTGTATATATGTTTATTCTTACCTAAATATTATATATATATATGTACCTTGGACTTATATGGATGGACATGATAGAACTTGAAATATTTCTTACTTGAAGCTCTCATGAATGTCAGAAATCACATTACAAGTCAAGACTTAATAGAAGGAGAAGTACAATTGAGGAAATTTTGTCAGAAAGTAAGTAAAATGATTATTATGTATAGACTTATTAAAATGACATATTTTGATTTAATTTTAGTTTTGCAATGTTTTAAACTTTTTGGTTGATTCAATAAAATGTTTGAAATTGTTGAAATTGGGATTGTGTTAGGTAATTGTATATTTTGGTTCGATAGTTGTTTATGCAAAAAATAGTAATAAGTTTCTGTAAAAATGTAGCTAGTTAATAGCAGGTTTCTATAAAAAAAATGTAACTCGCATTAAGGTTTTTTAAGGGAAAAGATGTTGGTTTCTTTAATGAAAAACTGACATCTTTTTATCATCTAAAGACGTTAGTTTTTATTAAAACCAAAAAATGTCTTTGGTGGTGTCGAGAAGAGCATATGACATTTGTAATGGTTGAAAAAAAATGTCAGTTTTTGATAAACATCGATTAATGAAAGAAAAGACATTGGTTATTAATAAAATACTGACATTTGAAACTTTTATCAAAATAAAAAAAACACTGGTTATATATTAGAAAATTGACGTTGGTTCCTTTTTTACATGTCGGTTTAAAAATTAGTGTGGATTGCTCTAACCTACCATGTTGCTTAGATAGATATCGGTCTCAAAATCAATATGGGAATATATGAAATAATTGATATGGATATATGTTTATGTAATAGTATCCTCTCTCCCACTCTTACTATAAGACATTTATCCAATGAACATAATATTATTCGAGTGCTCTTTGAAACCCTAACGTTGATAACTTTTTTCCCATCTTGTAGTTATTAGAAGATGAATTATTCATCATTTGATAATGTATATGGGATGATCTCTTTGTTTTTCAGTTTCTTATAGAAATTGTACTTTTGCAAATGGTTCAAAGTTTCTTGGTTGGATTCAGAAATTTCTTCATTAAGGAGCTATAACAATGGTGATACAAATAAATCTTACAAGCTTCATTCCATCTTGGTCTTTATTAAGGAGCGATTGTGGCATTTATGAAGAATTTTCTTCATTGAAGTGTTTTCATTCTTCTTTGAATTCTATTTGATTTGTCAAAGAGATTCTTTTCAACATCTTCGTCTTAGCAATGTCTACTCAAAAATTCAATCAATCCTTGTTGGAGTTGCAACTCATGATAACAGCACAATATAGAAACTTGTGATCTTTCCATTTTTCTAATGCATTGCTATTTATTTGTTGGAGTCAAGGACTTGTGGTCACAAAAAGCTTTCACATATTGTAATGATTTAAGATAAAAATTACAAAAAACAAAAATTGTATTTCAATGCCAACTTTGATTAGTTTTCTTCTACTATAACATTAAGAATTCTTCACAAATCAAAGAATTGAAGAAAACTATTGCACAATGAGCTTATGTATATCAAGCTATGATCCTAGTATTTTCAACTCATGCATTTATATTTCTTTAATTAATTGATGATGGTATTACTTTGTGAACTCTGTTTTCATTGTCAATTTATGTTTCACAGAATAAAAATTTGCTAGAGATTTATAATTGTGAATCACACACATAAGTTGTCTATTAAAAGTCTGACTAGGTATGAGCTCACCATTCTTCATATTTATAGTTTGAAGTGCTAAAAGTACTTGAATTTGTGATAAATCTTGGTTGTCGTCATATATGTAAATGTGTTGAATGCTATCCACCAAATATGCTCACATATTATTTAGTTAAATTATTTGCTTGTGCCTCTAATTGCTAAATTTCAATCCCTAGAACATGTCTAAGTGCCAGTGCCATTCTACTATAATGTGAATACTTACAATTAGTGTATGTAAAAGTTTTACAATGGAACCTACTATAGTTAAAGCTATATAATTTATTAATTATAAGTCTCAAATTTCAGCTTTTGTCATAATTCATCAGCATGTGAGATGAAGTAGGCCACCTTAAGGGGTTTTGCAAGGAATAAGCTTGGTTAAGCTGACTAGTGTGACCAAATATGAGTTTGATAAAATAATGTTGAAAAAATAATAGTGCTTTGTTCTATTTCTTGCGATCTATTGTATATTGTATTATGTTTTTCAAGTGACTACTTCTACTCTAATCATATTACTTGATATTAACTCCTTGGCTAAGGAGCCTTTGCACCTTCAATGTTCTTCAATTAAGTATTATTTGATATTGAAAAGCAAGATTATGGAAACCTTAAATGCCAGAAAGCATCATTTTGGTTTAAAATGAATTATTTAATTATTCAAGTATAGATATATATATTTGTTTGATTTAGATAGTTGTACCAAAATAGTGACAAATAGTATGACATTCAACTATATTGGAAGTCATAATCTCTTTTTTCAGAAAGTCAGTTTGGTGAAGTCAAGTTTGTCTTTGAAAGACAGCCTTCTAACAAAAATGTCATCATCCCATATTTCATAGAACCCAAAAAGTTCCTTGCCTACAATAATGGAATGATACTTCTCCTCCAACAATATAAGACTTATATTATCAAAATGTGAACCCAAATTTTCCAATCTCTAAGACAGAATGAAAAATTTGCTTTGAGCCAGAGTATGACAGGCTGTCAGTAGAAATATTATTTTCTAAGGGAAAAACATTTTGCTTAACTAAAACTTTGAGGTAGCATAATCTAGTCTATTCCTTTCTGGTACGTCAAGCTTGACTCATTAGGGTTGCAAAGAAAATCTAAAGACATCCTTAAAGGGAAGGCTCAATTGCCTCTATGTCAATGCATTAAAGGGTTTTCTAGGGCCATACATTCAATTGTGTCAAGATGAAATGCCTATGGTTTGAAGATCTGCTACATTAAATCTTGACAAATTCATAGCAACAGTTGAACATGCTCATATGAAGGTAGATATCATTTCAATTTATAAGGATCTTCATAGAATCTATTAGATTGTTAGCTATGGATAGTTGTGCTTCTTTTGGCAAGTTTTTGGAGCCTCAAGATTGTGTTTCACATATAATCCTAGTTATTGATAACTTCTCTCAAGATAAATCTTGGTGTTTAGGTTACATGGTTATGAATCAATTGAATGAGCTATATGAAGCTGTGGGGCCTAAACCTACTTATCAACACTCCAAACTCCATGAACTATAGACAAGGGCTAGAAGTCACTTGCAAAAAGGATTGTGTAGTAGAGACCGCTAAAACCCTTCAGTGCTTAAGTTAGAGAGAATTCTAATAAGAGAATGAAGTGTTCAATAACTATAAATTAAATTCATACTTTTTTATTTATAGATGATCAGAGAGGTAAAGGGATCTTTTATCCATCTAGTGCCTTTGGTTGAACTAGGCTTTGACTATTTTGTTAGGCCATTGGCCCTATGTATGTCACTTAGTTAATCATGTATTTATCACTAACCCCCTTCTTAATTTTGGGTAAGGCTAGTCCAAGTGCTTTTTATAATGTTTCAACAGTTATCTTCACCATTTAAATCTAATTGAAAACTTAACCAATCAATGACTCTTTTAACTAACCATCCTTAAAAGATTATTTATGCTTTAACGATCATTTTGTCATCATTTTGAAACTTTTATTGAGCATTAATTGGTTATTAATTAAAGGTTTCCTTAATAGCTCTTGAAAATTAATCTTTCCTCATTTGTTCCCAGAAATTAACTCTTCTTAATTGTCCTTGGAAAGTGGACCCTGTTTAAAGGAAACCTCAAACTTGTTACCATAGCTAGATGACTTGAGAAGTTAATGATGCAATCCTTGTAAAATCAATTTGGTCTATCTAAATCTCTCAAACTAAGATCTTTATTTGAATCTTTCTTGGCTTATAAACCTCTTTTGTACTCTTTTGACAATACCAGATTCTTTCTTTCTCTTCCATTTCTATTGGCTTTCCTAGTAGAAAATTCTTCAACATCTTTCATAGTTATTCTCGGTGAATTCTTTCATCACCCTGATTGTTCTCTATTTCATATTTCTTCATATTAGTCATAAATTGTTAAAGGCACGTGTTTCAAATTAAGAATCATCCAGAGAGACTGATGTTTTCTGACATTAGCATGATAATGCGTGCCTCAAAGATTGGTAGTCAAATGGATTATGCAATTTGCCGTGCATTTTTATGTATGTAAGGAAATTTAAAGGAGGAGAACTTTAAAGGTGCATTCTATCATTGCCCCTTTACTAGAGCTATAATTCCTTAATAAAAAAATCAAAGGTTAGTCTCCTAAGTCTACAAATATTAAGTGGGAATTATTCTAGGGATGTCATACTGAATAGAGGTGAAAGAACTCCTGAGAAAAGTATAAAATAATTCCTAGAGATTACAAAGGTTAATATTCTATGGAACGATTGGTCAACATTGTTAAAATTCAACAATGGCTTTGCCAATGAGTTATATTAGAATATTACTATGCCTATTAGCTAAGGTAGTGCAGGATTCTAGAATGCATTTGTGAATTAGTATTCGCACAAATTGGATTTGATCAACCAGAAAAGTAATCCTCTAGATAGCATTCATCAGTTTTGCCAAGCCTATGGTAAGGTGGAAATATTTTCTTCTTAATTTAGGAACTATGGTATCTGCCACTAACAAGACACCCTTGCCTGGGCATTTACTTTTTGTGGCTAATAGTCTATCAACTATTGGAGACTTTGTGGCACCAAATTTTGAAACCATGGCAGAGCAAAAATGACTCCGATCTATTTTATTATCACTTATGAAGACATGTTTTTTTTTTTAACCTTTGGAGTTACTCTATTAAAGTTGTTAAAACTGGAATTGAGGATGATTTCCAAGATAACATAGATGCATTAACTTGGGGAAGTTGTCTTTCATGGAGACAAATAAGTAGTTTGATTTAATATATTATGACAAATGGAGTTCTTAGTTTTCTTTAAAGTGGATATCAAACAATTATCCAATTAATGAGCAATTATTTAAGACAAACAGGATAACCATAATGATGGCTTTACGTTTTCATCCTAAAAAATCTTAACGATTGACTAAAGATTACTTCTAATAAAGTTGAGAAGAAACTCAACCTCTAACCATTACTGCTAATGTAATGATCATTTTGGGACAGAGCATGAGGCAAGAATGTAAGGGCAAATCATGGAAGTTACTAAAAAAAAAGCCACTAATGCCTAGTTTCCTCTTTGTAAAGATTTTTATAGAAACTTTCATGAAAACAAGATCATTTCTTATACATTGCTTCTTAACTAATTAGATCATTCAAACCTCATTGGCTATTGAATTGTCCCATCAACATCTTGTGGGCATGCATTGATGTGAATCTCTAATTTTGATGTTTAAGCAACTTACTTTTATAAATGTTTATGATCCTTAATTCATGTAAAAGCTTGTAATAGAGTTGAATAGTTGGTGCCTTGAGCTAATTTCCAAATTTTTACAACGTCTTATACCATAGTTTAAGCATCTTATGCTCGTGGCATCTTGTGTCAAAGACTAAAAGCTTATGCTCGATGGTATCTTGTAGCAAAATTAAGCACCTTGTGTTCGTGGCATCTTGTGCTAAGGATTGTGTAGCTTGTGCTCGATGGTATCTTATACCAAAACTAAGCATCTTGTGCTAAGGATTTAGTAGCTTGTGGTCATGGCATCTTATACTATGGATTGAGCAACTTGTGCTCATTAATATTAATTTTCACCCAATCATAATTTGATTTCTGCCATTAACCATAAATTTTAGAAGGAGAATAGTTAATAAGACCAGCCTTACTCAGAATAGATTCTCCTTTAATGAATTCATTCATACGTCTCATAACCCCCAAAACCACATCATTTTATTGGACTTGATGCTCTAAGACTATCTTCTTCTTCTTCTTATTCTAAAGAACCCAAAAAGTAAGGCAAAAATGAAATTTCCAGTTTCTAGATTTTGTCTTTGTTCTTAGACATCTCTTTTCATATTCATAAGATACCACAACTTTAGAGAGCTTGCAAAAAAAAAAAAAATTGCCCATAGTGCAAGATGCACAAGACGTAGCCCACAACCAGAGACTTTAGGACAATCCTAAATAGTATGCAAAGCCATTTCTTTAAATCTACAACTAGGGCATAAAATACAATCAATCATTATCTGGTTTCTCCTATTTACATTAGTCATATGTTTATCCTTAAGAAGTAGCGATAAGAAAGACTTTACTCTCTCTACTCTGCTCCACTTCCACAAAATTCTCCATACATTAATATTATTATTCTTTGAGGTAGCAAAGATAGCTTCATAAGTGGACTTTATAGTAAAACAACCATTAATAGTATTGGCGTGCAAATAGATAGGCACATCTATTTGTGTTTTTGTCTTGATATTCTCTCATCATCATAATTGAGCATTCTTTACCCTTTTTTTTTGTAATTTTGTATATTATATTTATATTTATATTGTAATTCAATTTTTTACAATGTAGTAAAATGGGAATTTTTTCAAATTACTTAATATTATAAAATAATATTTAAAATTATTAAAGTATATCTATATTAATACTAATGTCACAAAATATATTTACTCATGTTTAAGAGTTTAAAAGAAGAAGAATTGAAATTAAATTATAGTTTAAATTATTTCAAATACTTTGTAATTGTGAATTAAAATTATTAAATAATATATGCAAATAGATTATCGAAATAAATGTGTATGAATATACATATATATATTTCTTGCATTATATATATTATTTAAATTAATAAGATTTGTACAAATTGTTAATAGAAAATTATTTTTAAATATAAATTTTATACAACATTAAAGTAAGATTAATACATGATTATATTTTGATTTACCTTTTCACAAAAAGAATTAATAATATCACATATATATAAGAATATTAGGAGAGTTTATTTAGGTTAACTTATTTTGAAAACATTTAAAATTATTGTGAAATTATGAAGTAATATTTTTTACATAAAATAAATATTCAATTAATTTATTATATAATATAATCTCAAATGATGCATCAATTTATCTTTAAATTAATTCAAATTATAATGTTATTTGGCATTACTTATAGTTTATCAACTTACCTTGTTAAGAAAATTAATTTTTTTTTAATAAAAAGAAGTCATTGGTGATGTGATTATCCTATCTAAGAATGGCCAACACAAATGATTGTGGTTCCACAGAGGTGAGCTAACTCTAAAAATCCATTCTCAATTTGGATTGCATGACTTGTCATACTATAGGAGCTAGTTAGTACATGTTAGTATCTTCAACTCATGGGGGCATGTTTTGTCATAAGTCTGCCAAACCATTTTGATCTTCTTTCATAGAATTTCTCTTCTTCCACTCCCTTTTGAGATTTATAATTTACGGTGCCTCCATCTTCAAAATTGTACAACATAAACTTACCCTTAATATCTTATTCCAATTATGATTTCAAAAATGGTGACAAAAAATGAGATTTTAACTTTAATCTCTTAAGTAAATTTTAATTTTGTTCACTTTTTAAAATCGAAATGGTTGTCTTATTTCACAACTTAAAATCAATATGGCTGACCTATTTCACTTCAATTTGTTATATCTTATAACAAAATATTGTGATGGAATATTTTTTAAAAATTTCCTTTAAAGATAATATCTGTTATATGATGTATTAGTTTACCATTATTGTCACATATCAATGTAAAAAATTTACCTTCCTATTAACAGATATATCAAACATCAAGTATTGCAAACTAAAGTATACACATTCAAAATACCACATATTGATAAACATAAAATTAATAGCCTAATTACATAAAGACACATGGCACCTCATACTTGTTATGTGGTCCTAATTTGTAATATGCTAGCTAAGAGTGGTTGATTTGTTGGCATTGTTAATGACCATCTACCCTCTAATCATTTATAAATAGTCAATTATACAATTTCTTATTATTGAATACTTTACTCTTAGATTGAAGATTCACTGACTTAAGCATCAAAAGGATCTTGGTGGTCTCCACCACTCAAGCCTTGTTGCAGGTGATCTCCAACCATTAGGCTTAGCTGTAGAAGTGAAAGTATTCATCATTTGGTGCTATTTATAATTTGATTACCTACAAAACATCCTTACTCTATTTCTAACTTTCAATTTTACATTTTCTATAATTTCTTCTTTGATTTTGTTTTCAATTATTTAAACAAGCAACATGATATAGATATTGTTGATTTATCATTATCATCTTTCTATTGCTATATTTTTGTGATTCATATTTTTCACTAATCATTGATGCTAATTATGGTATTTTCATCGTCAATTTCATTACTTCTATATTGCAAACATCTTACAAATGGATGTTTATCTATAATGGTGTCTGTTGATCTTATTGCTTTAGTTGTTATGGTGTTCTTCATCATATTCAAACACATTTCTATGTTGATTTTGGATACACATTGTTTGGCCAATATTGAAAAATGAGATGAAAGTAGTATTAATATAGCATGAAGTGATAAATCTATATAACTTTGCTTATTGCAAAAGTAACATGATTGTGTTTACTTTTCTAGCTTCAATTTTTTTTATCATTATCATCTTTGTGATGACAAATAATTCTACACAATCTAATTATTATTATATATCATGAGTTTGTTTGTTGTTTTCACATATGTTTCGATCATGAATCAAACGGTTGCAGTTGTAATCTCTATTATATTATGAAAATATCTATTGTTATAATGAGTAACCAATATTTATCTTAAGATCCTTATGATTGACCTTTTAGCTTAATTTCTTGAAATTTCTATGAGCAGACATCTGCATTAGCAAATTTCAAGTTTTGGCCATCTTGTAATCATAATGCAATAGAATGATGATCAATGCCTTGTGCCAAGATCCTAACTTAGAGATAATGGTTGTGCTATAATGGACCATCATTCCATCCATCATTGTCATTATAAGTATCACCAACATCACGATTTTCATCAAAATCATCATGCCAAAATGCTTTAAAGAGAAAACCATCAATTAAGAGTAAAGCTCAATCGAATACAATGAGCACTTCAATGGCAACGTGACAATCATCATTCCAATAACTAGCATGGTCATCATCATGATGAAGAATGATTCCATGATCAACAAGATGATCGAAACTATTATAACTTTGATCAAGATCATGATTTGAAGAAAATGAATGAGAAAATATAGGTAGCTCACAGACTAACAATGAAAGTTCACGAGAATAGAGGAGGGACATGAATTGTTCAAATTTTCATGATAATTATAACCACTGTTATCAAGTTGAACAAGAGAACTTGCATCCTTTTGTCCCAGAGATAACGTGAATGTTTATTCCTTAAAACTTTAAGGCACTAACCAATTTGGAGTCCTATGATGGAACAACCAACCCTTAAGAGCACGTTGAGGCATTCAGAGTAGCTATGTTAGTCTCTAAGGCACCAGATGCAATAATATACAGGACATTTTCCACTATTCTAAAAAAGATAAGCCTTCTCTCATTTATGAGCCTAAGATCAAATTCCATCAATTAATTTTGAGATTTAACTGATCAATTTTTAACTCACTTCACTATATCGTGAGTCTAATCCATAAGAAAACAAGTGCTTCATTGATGATTATAAAACAGGGGAAGAATGAGTCACTAAAAGAATACCTTAGTTAGTTTAATTAAGCTGCCTTGAAAATCAGAGATATATAAGAAGCAGTAGCAGTTCACTCCATTTTGATAGGTCTCCAATTAGGTAACTTTTCAAAATCCTTAGGAAAAAAGCTGGTAGATAACCTAACTAACCTTTTGGCTTGATCAACTAAGTTCATTAATGCAGAAGAAATCAAGCAATCTAAAAAATAAGCTGAATAAGTAAATAAAGATCAACAAAAAACTAATAAAGGTGAGTAAGAAGATTGTTATATACCAAAGTCCCATTTTAATGATTATACTACATTTAACACTATAATGAAAAAGATCATGGATGATGTCAAAGCAATATAATTGATGAAGTTAGCACCCTAGAAAAATTAGAAATCACCTCCTCTAGGGGCCAATAAGTATTGTAAGTTTCATAGACGTTAAAGCCACAATACAAATGAATGTGTTAACTTAAAGAATGAAAATGAAGTATTGATTAGAAGTGGCCATATGCAACACTACAAGAAATATGATCATGTTGAAAACAAGTGATTGTATAAACCATGGACAAACCATAAGCAATGAGAATGAACTAGGTCACACTGCCTTCTTGAAGAATGATTTAACAATAAATGAAAAGGGCTTGAGGCAAACTAGTAGAAGTTATGGGGGTTGTAGGGATCATTGCTGGCAATTTTGTAGGAGGAGGAATATCAAGAAATGCTAGAAAGAGGCATTTATGATTGGTAATGAGTGTGGAAATGAAAAGGCCAAAGGAGAAACCATAGCCTACCTTATTATTCTTTGAAGAAGGCTACATTTCACATTTCAATCATGACTACAATGATCCAATGTCATAACAGCAACTATTCATATCTATGTTGTAAAAATAATTTTAGTTAATAAAGGAATTTCAACTAAGATTTTGTACACTCACATGGCAAAGGCATTTCATGTCTAGGTCGAAAGCTTAACTCCTTATTAGGGGAATTTGGTTGGAATCTTAGGGAAGCAAGTGCTTATTTTGGGTTCGATAAAGTTGAGAGTGTCTCTAAGAACATGACCACAAATCTAAAATATAAATGTTGAATTCTTGATAGTTGATGGGCTAAACATAACTTATAACGCTATACTTAGATGAATGTCATTGAATCAAGGTCAAGCTATTATATCAACACTTTATCTCTTAATGAAGTTTCCTATTGAAAATGGTGTTGGACAAGTCAGGGCTTATAAGCTCATAGCTTGAAAATGATACATGAGCTGTTTAGGAGGAAGTCAGACATCCAAGACACAACTAGAATTAGAATCAAAGCCTATGAACAATAATTGTGAGTACTAGTATAATGAGATGTCATTGTTTTTCTAAACATGCAGATATTGTATATGCTTAAAAACAAAATCCTAATATGCCTAGCCAAAATAATTGTGAGTATCAATTGTATCAATGAATTTGTTATGCCAAAATGCTTTTTAGTTTAGCAAGTTATCTAAAATTAAATGAGCTTCTTCATCAATTTAATCCCCTAATGACATAAACACTAGTATTAATAAATTAAAAAATTTCATGAAAAGAAATCATTTTATTTAATTTTTTTGAAAATTTCAAAGATAGAATTGCTAATACATTCAATATTTGGATATCACCCTCCCAAATGGGTCATGTTTGTGTAACCACCCATTATATTGATAATAATTTTCTTTTGAATAAATGAATTATTTATTTTAAACTAACTCATCCACCACATGAAGCATCAACAATGAGCTTAGTTCTTATTTATATCTACTCTAGTTAAATTTTGATATTTTAGAATGGTGGAAAATACAAAGAACACAATATCATGTACTTGCTCTTATTACTCATGATATACTAATCTTTTCTATTGTCCTCAATGGCATTGGAAAGTGTATGTTCTCTTTGCAAGTGAATTTTGGATGACAAGTATCTATTAATAAGCCACAAGAACAAAGAAGGCCTTTTGTTTAAAGGATTTGTATGATGCAAAAGGTAGATAAAAAAATAATTTGAAAGAAGATGGTTCATCATTCAATGAAGGAGGCTAAAACATAGAGATATATTCATATATTGTAAAGTTAGTTAGTGAAATATTTGTACTTGTATTATTTGCAAATAGTGAAATTTTTTTGGATTATTTCCATGGTTTTAACCCATATACTTAGGAGCTTTTCATATAAAAAAAATTGGTGCATCTTGATTTATTTTCTTACTATTTCAATATTAGTCTTATATAAAATTAATACTAATAACAAAAATTTATATTCCATCAAAGTTGAACTAAATTTTTTGAAACATTTCAATATTTTATATCAAAGTAAAAATATAAGTTTAAAAAAATTAAATGACCAAGAATTGAAGCACAATTCATAATTTAACATATAAATTGAAAGAAAAATAGTAATAAAGAGAAATTATTTGAATAAGATATTTTTAATAAAAAATACAAATAACGATACAAGTTTGTAGGTGGTGATGATGATAATAAGAATAATAATAATGAAGATGACAATGAAGATATCAATAATAATAATGATAATAATAGTAATTATATTAGATTTCAATTAATTAGTAATGTGAAATTAATATTAAAAATGTAATCTCTTTTTTAACCCACCTAGGATTGCTAGTAAATGTCAACCTTGGATTGAGATTGGGACAACTACTATAACAACCCGACTTAGCTCAACTTGGTGAGAAAGTAACCTAACCTGGGATTGGCTTGATGTAACAACCCTTAATATTAGCCTGATTGGACTCAAACATAGATTTGGAAGGTTGACCAGTTGACCACATACACAATTTTTTAGGATGGCTTGATTGGTTGAGCAATTCTTAAAGGGCAGTCAATTGATCGATATTAGGTCAAATAAAATCTAATGTACAAAATTTGAGATTTCAAAATGCTAGCGTAATTAGGAGGTCGACCAAAATAGAAACCCTGTTGGGAAGAAATTCTAGCGCACTCCTGATTTGGAAACTCGAATTTTAGGTAAAATGATCGAATCATATGTGTATTTAATTCCTTTTTATCTCATATTTATCTTTTATTAAAAATTTAATCGATTGATTTGTTTAGATCAAGATGATTACAACAATGCATCTAAACCTATAATCAAAGGCCAAGGTTCATATTACAGATAGACCCATATATTGTAGGCCACATAAATTCCATTTGATTATGTGAGTGAGAATTCTACCATTTGACTCCCTTTTTGTATAGAGTATATTATTTCAAAATTACTCAATTGTTTTAAATGTGTTAGAATTGGAAATTTGGCTAAAGAATTTAATCCATTAAAATTAACAACAGTCATAATTTTCAAATTATTTTCATATTTTCAATTTATGAAAAGATTTTTAGTTATAGATTGCTTATAGATTCATGAGTTATTGCATAGTGATTCATGCTAATCACATCTTGAATTTGGGATGTGACAACCAACGTACAAGTTTTGTCTATTGGGGTAACCATATAATGTTGGATTAATCTTTTGGACAAGTTTAAATATATAACCAATGTTATTATGCAAGAAAGTTATTTGTGCAATATCCATTCACATTAATAACATATATACAATAGAAATCTAAATAAAGAAAGCATTTCATAAATCAACACATACACCAAAAAAATATTGACATTAGTTGATCAAGTTTAGTCAAAGATACTTGCCTTTCAATGCGTACAGACTAAAAAAATCATACAAACTATTTTAATAAAAAATATGTTAAATTAAAATCAAAAGATTTCTTTTATGATCAAAAGTATTGACATTATTTGATCAAGTATAGTCAAAGATACTTGCCTTTAAGTGCATACAGACTAAAAAAATCATACAAACTATTTTAATAAAAATATATTAAATTAAATCAAAAGATTTCTTTTATTATTATTGTATAGGATAGATTTTAGAATATGATATTGCATCAAAGAGAGTTGAACCTTTAGTTACTTATGGGCCTGTAAGTTATAGTGGATTTAAATATGAGTTACATTTGTTATTTGAAATTTTACAATTAATAATACGGACATGTTTTTATTTTAAATTCAAATTTTTGTTTTGAAATGACAAGAAGAGAGCATTAACTTTATTAATATTCCATTTTATCATTTTATTTCAGAGCATTTTTTTATGCATGATACAGAAATGAACTTTTTTTTTTTAATTTGGAATATGAAATGATAGTGTGTTGTAAATAAAATATTTTAGAAATATATTTATAATATAAAAAATAAATATATTGAATCAATATTAAGAAAATCAAACATAGGCACCTTAGTTTTTTTAATGATAATTAATAAATTTTAGATAATAGTAAACATAACGATTACTCCTTCATTTATAAGGGTACTGACTATTATGTTTTTCAAATTTTGTAACTAACATTGGTAGGCCCTCATTTTTGCTTTTATCATAATTAATCGTCCTTCTCTCCATTTGCAATGTTAAGATAGATAGAAAATATTGAGATGATTTATTAAACTCTATATTGACAAGTCAAAGATACGTTAGCTGAGAAAACTAGAAGATGAAGCCAATTTAGAATAACAAACTAAAATTTCTAAGTGACACTCTAACTGAATTAATTTGTCAAAAATCCCCTTTTTTCCACCCAAAACCAAAGCAGAGTAACCATGATTGCTTTTCACTAATTCCCAACCGTGAAGGAAGTATGACATGTTGATATTGACTAGTAATTTTGATAGCAGGCCGACAACTCAAACAATACTAAGGATCTATAATTTTGATTTTGGTCCTAATATGCTATCTAGTATGTGTTTGGTGTTACGAAGGTGGAGTTTAACAATTTTCCTCACCATTTTCCATCTATTTTAAAATTGTAAATGGAAGGAGTAATGAATAATTATAAAAAAAAAAAAAAAAGAGACTACTGATACTAACTATGAAATTTGAGGGACATAATAGTCAACTTCCTCATAAACAGGGGACTAATTGTATTTACTCTATTACATAATTATCATAAAAGAAATCTTATGATTTTAATTTAATATCTTTTTTACTAAAATAGCTTGTAATATATTTATGATTTGGAAAATTTTTCTTAATGCATTAATTAAGAGGGACAGTAAATTACATGCAATGCAAACATTACTTAAAATGAATTACTCATAACCTTTAAATTTTCATGAGATAATGGTTTAGATTTGATGTAAGTCATTTAGATGTAAGACCCCGACCTAATACTATTAATTAGCCTAAAATCTCATTTCTAATTTGGTTTTCTTATACATTTTTCAAACCTATTGGTAACTACTTGTATATTTTAGGGGATTTTTTTCTTTTTAAACAAAGAATTGGATAATGCTAGCCTATCTATAGACTAACTAATTATATAGGGTAGATTTAAAAATATGATATTGCATCAAAGAGAGTTGAAACTCTAGCTACTTAAGGATCTACAAGTTATAGTAGATTTAATATGAGTTATATTTGTTATTTGAAATTTTATAATTAATAATATAAACATATTTTTCTTTTTAATTCAAATTTTTGTTTTGAAATGACTACAAGAGAGCATTAACTTTTCTAATATTCCATTTTATCGTTTTATTTTAGAACATTTTTTGTGTATGATATGAAAATACACTTTTTTTAGTTTAGAATATGAAATGATAGTGTGTTGTAAATAAAATATTTTAGAAATATATTTATAATATAAAAATTAAAGATATATTGATGGTAACTGAATTAATAAGAAAATCAAACATAGGTACCTAACCTTTTTTTAATGAGACATAATTAAAAAATATTACATAAGAACAAACACAACAATTAATTCCTCATTTACAGGAAGACAAGGCCAAATTTAGAATAACAAACAAAAATTCTTAAGTGACACTTTAACCAAACCAATTTAACAAAAATCTCCTCTTCTCTACCCACAATCATAGCAAAGCTATCATAGCTACTTTTCACTATCATTCCCAACCATGAAGGAAGCATGACAGTGTCAACATCAACTAGTAATTTTGATAGGAGGCTGACAACTCAAGTAGTATTAAAGATTTATGATTTTGGTTTTGTTCCTAATATACTATCCACTATGTATTTGGTGTTAATAAGGTGGAGTTTAACAATCCACCTTCATCTATTTTGACATTACAAATGGAGGGAGAGACAAACAATTATAACAAAAACAAAAATAAGGGACTATTAATGCTAACTATGGAATTTGAGGGACATAATAGTCAACATCCCTATAAATGAGAGACTAATTGTTGCGTTTACTCTATTACATGATTATTATAAAAGAAATCTTATGATTTTAATTTAATATCTTTTTCTACTAAAATAGCTTGTAATATATTTATGATTTGGAAATGTTTACTTAATGCATTAATTGAAAGGGAGAGTAGATTACATGTAATGTACACATTACTTAAAATGAACTGATCATTGCCTCTAAATTTTCATGAGATAATGGCTTAGATTTGGTGTAAGTCATTTAAATGTAAGACCCAAATCTAAATTCTTAATTAACCTGGAATCTCACTTTTAATTTGGTTTCTTATACATTTTTAAAATCTATTAGCTACTACTTGCATATTTTATGGGATAGTTTTCTTTTTTTTTTTTTGGAAAAAAATGAAGAATTGGATAATGCTCACCTATATACAAACTAATTAAATGAAAGTATATCTTATTTTTCTATACATATTTTTTTACCCCTAGTTTTCTAACTAAGGTACTAGATTTCTAAAATTTTTATCATGAATCCCATCTCTACATGAGAATGGAAATGTAAGGTAACCTGGTAGTAAAGATCCTAAATAGGTCCATGAACCTTCCAATAGGTTGTTCACTTGACTCTGGTATTCATGACTGTAAGTGTAGAATGATTGTTCTTGGAGTTGCAATAATGAGGGTGAGTCTAACCACTAACTCAATGAGTGAAAACTGCTAAACCTATAATGAGTTCACACATAGGACGTATACACACACACACTAATATATATATATATATATATGTGTATATATATATATAGAGCATCTCACACTTAATAGTGGACCATGATTATCTAAAAGTTATAGAAAGTTAAAGAATCATACAACCATAAAATTATTTATTAGATAAATAAAATGTAGTTATCAAACCATTATACACAGAGTCATACAATCAACACTTATAATGATATAGGCTACTTTCATGTCATTACTTATCAAGTCAAAATAAATAAGTTGTACTTAGAGTGATTGTAAATAAAAGATCACTTTACTATCCAGGCTATGTAAACATGCAAATGTATGACATGATGTGAGTGCAATGTAGTTCTTTCTTGTACCTCCCATTTACCCTTATCTCCCCCTACTCTAACATTGTGCCTCCTTTTATTTATGATCCACCTGCCAAAATGATCCCGGCTTGATAAGCCACATTATAGATTGGTACAAGCGATTTTTGCATCTTATGCTTTTCTATGACCAATGAATGCAAACAAATTACATATACATCATATGTCTATTTTATCATTTCACAACAATCTCGCCTTATTAGGCCTTTTTCACAATATACTTGCCTTTTTTGGGCCTTTACGTAATACATTTGCCGTATTGAGCCTTTTCATTGCTATTCAGTTCCACTAAAGAAATAGATTATCATCATCATTTAGCATTTGTATACAATTAGGGTCAATCTCACAACAACACTATATAGATATAGAGTCAAGCATACAAATTCACATTTTACAACACATATACCATCATAAAAGTAAAATAAAATATCATGAATGAAAAAATCATGAGCAACTGTAATTTAGCCAACCACAAAGCCATAAGTTCAAAATGTCATGATTGTACCATACTCTATTTAGTTTCAATTCAAAATTCTCAAATTAGCAAAAGTATCTGCATTTGTCTTATTTATGTCCAGCCACCTGTCATAGTTCATATAATATTAGTCCGCAACAAAAGTCTAGATCCATAGCTAAAGTCGATAGCAAAGGTCCATGTAAAGGTCTGTAAATTTATTAATTTATTTTATTCACTTTTACTTAGTCTTTGGTTATTATTTTATTTAATTATTTATGTTTTACACTAAAGGGTGTGTGGTTGGGAAATTTCAAAGGGTAGAATTTGTTACTAAGTGTTGGTTCACGTGTTATATAATTTGTTACTGTTACTTAACTTTAATAAACTCCTCTCATTTGAAACTCTTCTCTCACCTAAGGTATCAGATTTCATTATCCTCTGGAAAAAAAAAATCTCCTCTCTCTTTCCTTCTCTTGTCTCGCGAAGCTCTCATCACTATCTATCATTATTAACTATCACCCACTACCACTATTGCTGATGACCACTGCTTACCACCACCTTTCGCCTTTGACCACCACTACCATCATTGACCATCATTCACCACCACCTTCCACTATTGACCTTTGTCCACTACTATCTTCCGCCATTGACCACTGCCCGCCACCTCCTTCTACCATCAAGCATTGCCCACCTTCCACTATTGATTATTGCCTTCCACCACCTTCCATCGTTGACTATCATTTACTATTACTTTCTGTCATTAACCATCACTAACCACTATTTACCATTACCTATTGTCGTTGACATTATCCTCTACTAGCTATTGTCATTGACCACCTTCCACCACTATCTATTACTATTGACCACCAGCCATTATCACTTACCACTTTTGACCATTGCCCACTATCATCTACCATCTTTAATCATCATCTATTGTTGTTGACCAAAACCTAATCAAATAGTAAGAAAGGAAATCATAAACTATGTGATTCCATTTCTTTACTAAACCAAACAAATTAAAAAATAATTTTTACTATTACCCTTATTCCTCCTTATTTGATTACATTCCCTTTCCATTATCACAATTTGAACTAAATGCCCACTAAGTATCAAGTTCATGGGTTACTCTAGTTTAAATTGGTTCAACCACCAAGTACGAGTTACGATTCAATGGCCACTGGACATTGGCACATTCTTACACTAAGCTAACTATAAAACTTTGTTTTTGCATTCATTATAACACATGATTTCACATAATTTAGCAAGCACAACACAAGTACAATTATATATGCCAATGCATATATACATACACAGTATAAAAACCACATGTAACTCAAAGTGAGTTTAAAAGTCCCACTCACCTCAAATGCCCATAAATAATCTCTAGTCTCCCTTCCAAACTAAAAAATAACTCTTGTTCAACACTACATAAAATTCTATATGCTACTTTAAAGACACACTTAAACTCTTTTATACGCTTAAAGTATTAACTGTAGATTACCGTTAAGGGGTGTTAATTGCCAGGATAAGATTTTGAAATCTATGTGATGGCTATTTGGTGTATATTGGTTTTGAAATCAAGATCAGGAACTTGCTGGACCTATTTTGGGTAATCTCGGTTAGTCTAGTTAGTTTAATCGAAGGAGTGATATGATTATGTCTTTAATGACTTTGATCATTACAATTTAAATTTAAAAATTAATAAATTATATACATATATATATATATATATAAGTTGATTGTGCGCTACTGGTTTTATTAGAAATAATCTCGAAAGATTCAGTTTTGGTTTGAGAAAAAAGTAAACTAGAAAGTTAGTAAGAAAGATCATCTACAAAATGGGTTTGAGAATTAAATCAAACATTTATATTTTGGACTTGCTAGGAGTTCAAAAGGTTTGGAAAATTTATCATGTTATTTTGGAACTTGGAGAAAGCATGAGGAGCTTGAAAATGTGAAAAGCTAAGTTTAAGGAGTTTAAAAACTCTCCAAAAATAATCACTTTAAATTTACAATCATGATATCAGATTTAAGTATACCACCTTGGTTGTGAATTAAAAGTCTTCTGGGTTTAGTTAGGACCTCATTGTCATATCAATCATATTATGCTTCTCTCGAGTTAAGGTGAGGTAAAATAATTATGTGTATTAAGTTTAATTTCATGATAAGAGTCAAATAAATTGTTCTTTTTATTTCACAGGCTTAGATAACAATAGCATACAACAAAAAAATATTAAATTACTCCTAAATTTTCAAATAAAGCTTAATTAATATAGATAAATTAATAAAATTAAGCTAGAAAGGCGGATGATAACCAAAGAATGAACAGTTTTCAAGTTAATTATGAACTCTAAAAACGAGTCTTGACATGTTTGTTCAGATCAAACCAAATTCTTAAATATATATTAAAATATAATATATTTACAAGTATAAATGAATCAATCATGACATACAATTAAAATGGTTCAAACTACAATGTCCAGATATGGAACTCGGCGCAACCTACTTCAGTTCAAGACGTATCCACTGTGAGACAGAGACTGAAGTCAAAGAAGAATATAATGAATGGTCAAATGTGAAAACGTTGAACCTGTGGCTTCTTTAATTTGGGAATCAACGTGACACTTTGCTATTAGAATTCAAAAAATAACAAAATTACACATGCGACCACACTGACAAATGATCTGACAAAATAACGTGGGATGTTTGGGTTTTGGTGAGGAATTTTAACAAAATTAATTTAAATTAAATCAATAAATTTAAAATTTAGTTACAATTATTTTTTATATATAATTTACATACCATATAATTTGTAACTAACGAATATATGTAATTTAATATTGTAGTTAATATCATTTAATTTATAATTCATTTTGGCTTGGATTTGTAATATATTTTAATTTAAGGTTAAATTACATTATAAATCTTTATAGTCTAAAATAATTTCTAATTAAATTTTTACTGTCAAGATTTCATCAATTTTTCAAGGACATGACAAATAGTTTATTTACTAGATTTGCATTTTTTTTTCATTAAAATTGAAATACACTCGATACGCATTTTCAATTAGGCAACCAGTCAGTGAGTCACTCATTGCAACTCCATATCAGTTTTCAATCTGCCAGACAATGTTCTGCCTCAATTCTGCCAGACAATGTTTTCTGTTGTGTCAAATTTGTGATTCAGCCGGACAATGTCTCAAGCTTCTCTCAAATTTTGGTTTGCGTAGTATGGTGTACTCCTCAAAATTGAGAATTAGTTCATGTTTTTGTTTTTGACATTTAATTGTTGCATCCTGCTGATTAGAAAATTCCATGTCTGCAGTTTAGACATTTTTCATTGTCAGTTGTATCGCATTCTGAGTTACTACACAATGAGTATAAGAAAATGTATGGCGAATTGAGAAAATGGTCCCATTTTCTTTTCACTCTGTCTTTTTGATCATCCATCTCAAATGAAACTCCCACCTGTATATTTCCAGACTTGGCTAATGTTAATATATTTTAAAAAAAATCTATGGTCTCTTTTCCTTTAATTCATGATACAAGATTAATTATTTTGGGCATCAGACTTTAATAGGATATATTAAAAAATTATTTTTAAAATATGGGAGAAATATAAAATAACCTTTCGATATTTGGTGGTTGGATTTTATTCTCACTCAACTTAAAAACTTGAAAATTAAAAGTTTAAACCATATAAAACTTGAAACTAATATTTATCGTTTGATTAATTAATTATTTTTTAAATTACATGATTTTTTATAATTTTTTTAAGTAAAAATCATAATATTATTATATATTGGTATATTATATCATTTTTTACACAAATTTTTAACTTATTTTCAAGTATTTAATTTAAATTCTATATATTTAATTTAATTTCTATTAATTATATGACATAAAAAGTGTGTGCGAAAAATTGTCGTAAAACCAATATGCAATAATATTTGTGATTTATGTTTAAAAATTTTATGAAAAAATCACGTAATCTAATAAAATAGTTTGAGTAAACAATGGGTGTTAATTCCAAATTGTGTGTAACTTAAGAGCTTAATTTCTAAGTTTTCAAAATTGGTGAAGGTAAATTTTAACCATTCCAAAATTGAAAGGAGTATTTTGCATCTTTCTCCCTAAATTTGGTATCATCATCTTGCGATCGCTAGTGCAAGTGATGGAATTTCCTTTAAATTTGTATTTATATAATTCATAAATTATTAAAATAATATCAAGATAATTAAAAGTATTAAAAATGATATATATGAGCTCTACTGGTATTATAGCCTGAATTAGATATTGGTTTGAATTCTTGTAATAGGTAGGACCCTACCTAGTTTATCCTATATATAAATGAGTCCCTACTCCTAAAACTTAATTAAAATGCACAACTCCCATCATTGTGCTATCAATGTGCTTTCCCAACTATCAAGGTTTTCAAGAGGAGTAATATCATCTCCATTTGTTCTTCACATCAACTATATGGATTCATTTAATTCAGGTAATTTTAATCCCTTTTTATTTAATTTAATCTACCTTCTTTTATACTATCATATAATTTTATCAGTTTAATTAACTTTAAAATTTCCTTTAATTAGTATCAAAAAGCTGGTTAAAATTATGTGATATGTTGATTAGTTGTGGATCTTTTTACCTAGATTATATAATTGGCTATTAAGCTAAAATTTATCAAAATATTATGCTATGATCTATTAATTTATATCATAGCTTTCTTAGTTAGATAGTTAAAATTGTTATGATATCTAGCTTGTATTCAATTGCACAAGTTAATTATGAATTTCTGTAATTTTTTTGCTTGGTGAATGTTTTGATTTGTCTTTAATATTTGAATGATTTTGGAGTTTTGGTTCAAAAATAGTGAGTTTAGTATGTGATCAATTTGTTGTACTAATCAATTGGGTTTGTAGATAAAAAATGGTTTATATTTTATTGAATGGTCAAATTCTCATACTCAATAGGAATATGATAGCTATAGTGCATATG
>JANHAO010001651.1:0-31977 GCA_026873985.1 Saraca asoca
ATAAAATCAAAGCAAAGACACTAAGAAAACATAAAATACTATTAACAAAATGAACAAAAACTATCTTATTTTCATGCACTTTTTCTCATTTATCAACAAGAACTAAAAATAAATAAATTGCATTAACATAAATAAGAGAATCAAAGATAAAAATGAAAATCTAATAGAAAAGCTTCAATCTAAATGACTCTTGCATTCAATTCAGTGACTGATCATTAGCACAAATATTTCATTCTCTTTTTGACTGCTTAACCAAGAATTAAATCAAGCCTAGCACCTAATCAATTCTTTCTAATTTCTCTTTAATTTGGCTAACCAAACTCCAAACTTGATTAATCCTTATTGCTAAATTAATCATAGCCTAGCAACTTAACTAATTCAAGAATAGCATTAAGACCTAAAAAAATCAAGACTAATTAATAAACTCACCATAACAACAAATTCATTAATTACCTTCAATTTCCCTAGGATAATTGACCCGTATTAGCACACAATCAAGAGCCCTATTGTTACTCAAACTAAACAGTGATAAACAACAACATTGATTATAGAAGTTTAGCTCGTAGTAATCACAATGGACAATTAATTAAGAAGCCCTATTAATCAATCATTCATAACAATTAATGGAATTAAAACATATAATCAAATTGGGAATAAATTAAAAATAGAAGCAAATCTCACAATCAACAAGAGAATTTTTGTAGAATTTTCCTTAGATTGAAAGCGAAGATTAACTACACATTATAAATAATAATAATAATAATAAAAGAACATAGAAAACTTTAAAGGGACTAGTATTCTTACACTAGAAGAGTTTTTCCTTTATTACAAAATTAAGAGAATGTAAAAAGATTCCTAAATGACTATTGATTTCACATTTGTATACTCTACACCTCTCCTCTCAATTGGATCTAGGTCTCTTCATAGAAATTGTAGCCCTATCTCTTAACAATCTAAAAGCCTTGACTTCGCTCAAAAATTTGATTCCTAGCTCAATTTATGGGCTAAAAACTAAAACAGTTTTTCAAAGTAGTCTAACTCATAAAAAAGTTTGTCACTTAGATCCACAACCATGAAACCTAATCGAAATGATGTGCTTTAACTATGAGCCCTTCATGAAAATTGTAACGATGGATCTTAGCTATCCAATGGGCTTAAGTTTTGCATTGAAATGAGATCTAGAGCTTCATATATGATCAAAATATTAAGACTAATTTTGGGTCAATAGTTTAGTACTCTATTTTGGATTCTAGGCTTAATTTGACTTTTAAAATGGCTGAGCTGGGCTTTGAACTCTATATGATATTTGTAGAGAATCCTTTTAGCTTTCCAAAGACATACAAATTATCCAAAAATGAAGTTTAGAACTCAAAATACACCAAAAAACTTAAAATAGTGCCAAATTATCGAATTAATCCAATTAAGCTCAAAATTGACTAAACCAAGAAACCAATCACAAGTATCCAATTAAGCACATAAACATGAGAAAAGACTAAGTATAGAAGCGCCATAAAAGTTTTATAAATTGTATTCATCAAGGGCAAAAAACACCTAGTGTGTAAATTGAAAAAGCTTATATATGGTCTAAACACATGTGTCTAGATAGCAGTATCAAATTTGATGACATTGTGTCTTCTCTTAGATTTCAAGAGCAGTCAAAATATTTTAAAATGAAGGATCTTGATGATGTTTCTTTTGTGTTAGTCATACAGATTTATCATGATAGATCCTTGGGTATGCTTGGCTTGTCTCAATGATCATACATTGAGAAGGTACTAAAAAGGTCCAACATGTCCATGTGCTCTCATGTTTCTACACCCATCCAAAAAGGTGAGATATTTTTGAAAGCCTAATGTCCTCAAAATGACAATGAAAGAGCAAAAATAAAAAATGTGCCATATGCTTCAGTTGTTTGTAGCTTGACATATTCTTAAGTATATACAGGGCCTGGTATAGCTTAAGTTATTGGTGTACTAGGGTGATACTTGAATGATCCTGATTAGAGACATTGGACTACTGCTAAAAGAGTTATAAGGTACCTAAAAGATATTAAGGATTATATGATGACCTATAGAAGATCTAATGATCTAGCAGTTACAGGTTACTCAAACTCCGATTTTTCTAGTTGTCTAAATGATCATAAATCGACATTTGGATACATATACTAAGAAGCACTATTTTGTGGAAAAGTGTTAAGCAGTGGCTTATAGCAACCTCCACTATAAAAGCAAAGTATGTCACTTGCTATGAAGCTTCTCATGAAGCTGTGTGGTTAAGGAATTTTGTTTCTAACTTTAGCATTGTTAAGAGCATTTTGGGGCCCTTAACTCATTTGTTACAATAATGCTAATGTTATGAACTTCTCTTGGAACAATAAAAGTTCTACCCCTATAAATAGTTTGATGTTAAGTACCAGTTTGTTAGAGTGAAGATATGTGAGCATCTTACTTATATTGAGCATGTTTCTATAGCTTGCGAATCCACTAACCAAAGGTTTAGTGGTTCAAATGTATCATAATCATGTAAAAAAATATAGGTTTAGCTAAGTTTTTTGATGTTTTGGGTCAATAGGAGTTTTATGTTTGATGTAATAACATTGAACTTATTGTTGATCTCAAGATTTGTAGTAATAAAATATTCATGATGTTGCCATAGGTTTATTATTATTTGTGCACACTATTTATGGCATATTATGGTAGACATTTAGACCTTGTCTCATTATTGTGTTGAGCATGTTGATTCTCGCCAGGCATCTTAGGCAAATATTTTGGACCATTATGTGGAGATTTGTTATCTAAGTCTTGTTACTCATGTCTCACAATGTTTATGGTCATCGATGTGTAGGTGATTAAACGTGTATAACATTGGTATCCTTATCAAGTATGATGTTCTATATTGTTGGACACTTATAATCTCAATCTAGATCTATGGCTTTAATAGTGTCATAATTCCTTTAACATTCCTTTATATTGCCACATATTATAATTCAATGAACTGTTGTTTATACTATGATCTGAACTATGTTGTCTAAGTGGGTAAATGTTAGAAATTTCACTAATGGACTTACATATTTTAGATTATTAGTAAGGTTTGGATTATAATATATAAATATGTCAAAGTAATGACATTTATAAGCCCATAAAGTGATAATATGGTTTAGGTTTCTGATGACACATATGCCGATGTGATATAGTTGGTGTGAGCCTTATTTTACTAGGCCTTTTCTATGATAGACGGTTCAATCTAGTAAGGATTTTTTCCCTTTTTTTTTTAAGAAAAAAATGAGGTGATTCGCTACTCTGTAACCTAGTTTAGTCATGTTGCTTTTCTCATCTAATAGTAGACATTCTTTCCCTTCTTAAGGCTAGGTTGAGGAAATAGTGTATCTGCCATGGAGATCAGCACTTACCAGGAGAGAGGATCAACTATACCAAGACCATGAAGTCATAAGAAAATTGAGGTAAATAATTTTAATCTCATTTTTATTTTGTAATTTGCACATTATTCATACTGTGTAATATGGTTATCTAGTTAGTTTATTCATAAATTTTTCATCATAAAAACTAAAAATAATTAAATTCTTTTTACTAATAGTAAAAGAATTTTAACAATTTTTAATGACATGACAACACATTAGAGGACATCAAAGTAAAACTCATTACATTGATAATGGATCATATTTAAATCCTTAAGGAAATTGATGATTATGATTGTATTTAAAACAAATAATTCTGAAAATTTAAATTAATGTAAAACTTTTTACACTATCAATAAATAAGAAAATATCAAGTCATTAAAAAAAAGAAAATGTTGACATCAGATTTTGGATATGCTCCAAACTCCAACTAATAGGGGATTCTTTGGGATCTCAAGCTTGTATTCGATTCAAATATAACAGAACAATAGAATAAACAAGGATGAAGGAAAGAGTTGGGAAGACAACACAAGGTTTAATGTGGTTCAGCTAAATTCAGGCAGCATCGGACCCTACATCCATGGTGAAGATTTTACTGATGTATCGAGAAATGATTTTAGCAGAGATTTTGCTTATAGAGTTTGGTCTCCTCCTCTCTTCTAACAAGGCAATCCTATTTATAGAAGAGGGAGGAGTTAGCATTAATTACAAGCTACAATTGTGTTACATCAAGCTATAAATGGAAAAGATAATGAAAGGCTACAATTCGGCTACTGCAGAATGTAGACTGCAGGGTAGGCCCCCTTGGTCGACCATAGACTTGTGTCTGGCTGTGCTAGGTGAAGTGTTGGGAGTCCCGAGTAGGAATTCCTGGCTCAGGGGCGTCATGGGAATCATTGTAGTGAGATAGCGGGCTCAAGTAGGGTGCTTGGCTGCTTGGCGAGCGAGTCTTATGACCTTCTCACTGGATCATTGGGTTGCTGCCTCGTGAGGCGAGGACTTGCTTCAGGGGATGGCACTGAGAGAATTTTGCTATGTCACTTTCTGACAGGCGAAGTAAGGCTCACAGAGAGTTTTTGGCATGCCTGGGGCCATGAGCTCTCAAGATAATTTTTGTATATAATATAAGCCCCCCAACTCTTGGTTTGCTTGCAGACCAAGAGTTCCAAGTTTTCGGGGCTTGATTCATATCTTTAGTCTGTCCTTCCTTGACCAAAGTGTCATGTCAGATGTCTTTCCATTCTGCTTTAGGCCATGCTTTCTCCTGTTTGCCATTTTTGGCCGTTGTCATGGCATTGCTGTCCGTTTCGGACCGTTGGATAAAGATCAAGACAGATGTCTTCTGGATTCTTCAAAGGGTTGAGCGGGTCTTTTTATAGCCCAGGGGTATTCTTTCTTTTTCGCCTCAGAGAAGCTCAATGAAGGAGATTGAAGAGCCCCCTGCGTTTTGGTGTCTTGGCTTCCAACAAAACTTGCTGAGACATGGATGGCCTATTACAGAGCGTCGGGAGACATGGATAGCCTGTTGCACGTGGCTCCGTCGTAGGATCCGTCTGGTGGGCTCCTGGGGGATCTTGTGCTGACTTCGGGCCACCTCCTCCGGCCGTCGCTTATTGTGCTGCTACCTAGCCAGTTGATTCCTATGACTTTTTGGTTTGCTCTGAGTCTGGCTCAGGGGGATTTGCCAGAGGAATATAAGCAGAAGCAGCTTTGGGGCTGCTATTCTTTCCATAGGCACAAGCTCAATGATCGGCCTTCTACCCTCCTTGCAGGAATGGTTATACCGGGTCATCGAACTTTTCACCGTTATTTCTGTACTTCTTCTTTAAATGTAATTTTGCCTTACTAGACAAGGTGTTTCATTGTATGAGCTTTCCTCTTTCAAATACTATAACAGATGCTCCACGCATCACTATATGTACACTTCTGATGATCAATAAAATTTCTCTTTTGGGCCAATCGGTTGAACTTTACTTTTCTAAGCACTCAACTCATTGTGAGTGAAAGAGAAAGGTCACATGGGAGCTGCGAGATTCTGTTGCCCTAGGTGAATAATTGATTCATCAATTCTTTACACTTCAGTGAGAGTCACGCTAGCATTGAGTGTTTTTTAGTGCCTCCACACCTCAGTGGGCATGAAGCCGTGCTGGCACAGCGAGTGTTTTTTAGTCCCTCCGCACCTCATCGGGCATGAAGCTCTACTGGCACAACGAGTATTTTTTAGTGCCTCCACACCTCAGCGAGCACGAAGCTCTACTGGCACAGTGAGTGTTTTTTAGTGCCTCCGCACCTCAGGGGGCACGAACCCACGTTGGCACAGCGAGTGTTTTTTAGTGCTTCCGCACCTCAGCGAGCACGAAGCTCTATTGGCACAGTGAGTGTTTTTTAGTGTCTTCGCACCTTAGCGAGCACGAAGCCGTGCTAGCACAGTGAGTGCTTTTTAGTACCTCCATACCTCAGTGAGCACGAAGCTCTACTGGCACAACGAGTATTTTTTAGTGCCTCCGCACCTTAGTGGGTATGAAGCCGCACTGGCATAGTGAGTATTTTTTAGTGCCTCCATACCTCAATGAGCACGAAGCTCTACTGGCATAGTGAGTATTTTTTAGTGCCTCTGTACCTCAATGAGCACGAAGCTCTACTGGCACAACGAATGTTTTTTAGTGCCTTAGCGGGCATAAAGCCACACTGGCATAGTTAGTGTTTTTTAGTGCCTCCACACCTCAGCGAGCACGAAGCTCTACTGGTACAGCGAGTATTTTTTAGTGCCTCAGCACCTTAGTGAGCACGAAGCTCTGCTGGTCAATTTTTCATCAATTCTTCTCTGAAATGAGCTCTGGGGGCCCTCAACTAGACCAAAGGTCATAGTTGGCAAAAAAATCCTTTACGAAGCTTTGAGGAAATTGGCCACATGAGAGCTATGGATGTTGTGAATACTTAAAGGCAAGGAAGAATAGACTAACTGACATTGTGCAAATTAGCAAGCAGCCTTTAACAAAATAATCAAGTTTACATTCACCTTGAAATTTTGGAGTACAATGTCAGTATATAACTCAGACCAAGCCCCCTAACTCCTGGTTAGTGCTAGGCTGGAGGGATTGCCCAGTAGGTTACACTACATATCCCATCAAGTGACCTTTCCGGATGAGATCTTCGATTGCATCTCTAAGGGCCAGACAATTTGATGTCCCGTGCTTGGCCTCATTATGATAGGCATAGAACTCATCTTTGTTCCTCTACCTAAAAGGAGTCCTCAAGGGCTTTGGCTTTCCAAAATTCTCTCTATCCCTTTCCACCAAGTAAATCCTATCTTGGGGATCTGAGAGCAGGCTATGATGTTTGAAACGGCTCAAGTACTGAGGTTGTTCATCCTTGGACCTCTTGGATTTCCTTATCGCTCATTTGGTGGGGTGATCCCCTTGGTCCGCATCATTCTTCTTCCTATCACAAGAGGGATTGGCCCTTTCATCCTTCTTGTCAGACTTTTTTGAGCCAAAGATTTCTTCCCATTTAACCTGCTTGGTAGCTCGCTCGTAGAACTAGGTGAGGTCCTTCACCGGGGACTTATACAGACTCTTATACAGCTTTCCATCTTTGCGAAGTCCCGTAGAGATGGTGGCCAACATGGTTTCCTCAAATGGACTCTCCACCAAATTAGCTACGAGTCTGAATCTAGCAATATAGTCCTTTAGCAACTCCTGCCTACATTGAAAGACCATAGCGAGGTGGCAGGGGGCACCAATTATCTCTTTAGTACTCGATACTGGCTGATGAACTTTTGTTGTCAGTCTTCCCAACTACCAATTGAATGAGTTGGGAGGTTTCTGAACTAGGCTCGAGGTACGCCTCTCAATGTGACTAGAAAAATCTGACACTTAACCAAAGGGTCAGCTGTCTGTATATCTATCTGAACATTGAACGTATCCAGATGATCATATGGGTTAAAATCCCTATTATACAATGGGATTGCAAGGACTCTAAGTTTGAGGGGGAGAGTTCGAGCTTCAATCTCCTCAAAAAGTGGCAATCGCTCCTCGCAATGAGGTCAGTCACCCGGGGCTCAGAAGTATTCTTCCAACTGAGCCATCTTCTGAAATAGCTTCCCAACTAATAGGTCCCGTTCCCCAAAGTGTCAGCTGGGTAACTGCTGGACACTTTGGTCTCCATTGTCTGGAGGCCATGACTCGGGGTCTGCTCCCGTGAGCAACGAACTTGGGTATTGCCCTGGTTTGGATAGCCCAAGTGTTATGTTTTCAGCTTGTCTCTACACATTTTGTGCCAACAATGTGACTGCTTTAGTCAATTCTCCTGATGCTAGAGCCAGGTCTATGGTCTGTCGATGCCATCAGCAGCAAGAATCGGTTGCATCGAACTGGTTGGAGGGATACCAGCAACTGCTCTGATGACAGGAGCGGTAGACGAGTCTATTATCAAAACATGGCCATCCAAAGGATGGGGGTGTGCATTCGAGGCTCTGGTGACTCTTCCCTTGGTCATTGCAGTAGGAATGAACTAGAATAGATGAGATACCCATAGACGGTGCCAAATGTTAACATCAAATTTTGGATATGCTCCAAACTCCAGCCAACGGAGGGATTCTTCAGGATCTCAAGCTTGTTTCCGATTCGGATATAACAGAATAGCAAAATAGACAAGGATGAAGGGATGAGTTAGGAAGAAGACACAGGGTTTAACATGGTTCAGCTAAATCCAGGCGGCACTAGACCCTACATCCACGGTGAAGATTTTACTGATGTATCGAGAAATGATTTTAGCAGAGATTTTACTTACAGAGTTCGGCCTCCTCCTCTCTTCTAACAAGGCAATCCTATTTATAGAGGAGAAAGGAGTTAGCATTAATTACAAGCTACAATTGTGTTACATCAAGTTATAAATGGAAAAGACAATGAAAGGCTACAATTCAGCTACTGTAGAATATAAACTACAGGGTAGGCCCCCTTGGTCAGCTGTAGACTTGTGTCTGGCTCTACCAGGCAAAGTGTTGGAAGTCCCGAGCAGAATTCCTGGCTCATGGCATCATGGGAATCGCTGTAGCGAGATAGCAGGCTCAAGTAGGGCACTTGGCTGCTTGGCGAGTTAGTCTTATGACCTTCTCGCTAGATCGATGGGTCACTGGATCGCTAGGTCGATGCCTTGTGAGGCGAGGGCTTGCTTTGAGGGATGGCGCTAGGATAACTTCACTATGCCGCTTTCTGACGGGAGAAGTGAAGCTTATTGAGAGTTTTTGGCATGCCCGAGGCCACAAGCTCTCGAGATCATTTTTGTATGTAACAGAAAAGATTCATAAAGAGCTTTTATTAATAGTTAAATAGTTTTAACAATTTTTTTATAACATGATAACATATGAATAGAAAGTGTAAAACTAATTTACACTTACAATAAATTAAATTTAACTCCTAATTCTAATTCTTGAAAGAATTGATTAATAATTATATTTATCAAAAGGTTAACCAATTTAGGTGCATGGAGTTTGGAATATTGTTTTTAAGGAGTAATGTTATTTTCTAATTAAAAGTTTCGGGATGTAGCTTATATGTTTTAAAATCTAATATAGACACTTTTGCATTAGTTAAAATTTTTGGGGAGATTGAGGGGATATTTTCTAATATATAGAATTGATTCAAAACTAAATAATTATAAATTGATTTCATATAATTGGATAAATGCAATCTAATTTTATATTATAAGTAATATTGGGAATTTCAATACAAAAGTGTGTTGACATAATTCAAGATAAAAAAAAGTAAAAAATCATAAGATACAAATATTTAATATAGTTTTGGTTTGACCCTACTCCATGGATGAATATGAGAAATAAATTCATTAAGCAATCAATGAGATAATACAAATCTTATACAATACAAGTATTTATATGCCAAAAGACTTGTTAGACAAATAATTATGATCCTTGTCCAATAAGAAACCTAACTTAATTAAGAAAAAAGCTTATGTTGACATCGAATTTTGGTATTGAGCCAAACTCTGACCAACGGGGGGATTCTTCTGAGATCTTTGACCATCAACTGGTTCAAATACAGCAAATCAGCAAAATATACAAAGATGAAGGGAAGAGCAGTGAGAAAATGCAAGATTTTTAACGTGGTTCGGCCAAATTCGGATAAAATTGAACCCTACGTCCACGGTAATGTATTGTTATGAAAGTGTTTCTACAAAGATCTCAGCATACAATGTTTCATCCTCTCATAGCTTTGGCATATTCTGGTTCTCTCTCTATTTTGACAGAGTTTCTGCCTAAATGAAAGATGTTCTTTCTCTTGCAGAGGGCTCCTTCCTCATATTTGTAGAGGAGAGAAGGTTACAATGGTAATTTCATATGTAACAAATCTATTACATCAACATTTATTGTACAAGATAGAACAGATAGATAAAATCCTATTATTTGGCTACTACAAATTGTCTTCAGTAGATGGGCCCGGCATGTCTGCTAAGCAGAGTGTGAATGGATCTAGTCTTCTGTTTAGTGAGCTTCCAGGTCATCAACCATACTTCATTAGCTAGATCGGTCAGTCTGGGGATGTGCCCATCTTTAGGATAAAGAGGTCGAGGTCGAGCTCGCTTTGTCATGCACGAGCTCGAGCTGAGGAGGTCGTCTTGCGACATGAACTAATGGTAGAGTGATCTGAGGATTCTTCGAGCTGGTCCTTTGCCGCTCTCAGGCCGCTCGTAAGTCCAACTAGTGGGAACCAAATTCCATGTATAACATAAGCCTCCTAACTCTCAGCTCGTTTTATGGGTTGGGAGTTGAGACTCTTCATCATCCGTTCAGTCAAAGTCTTTTTTTGAGATTGTCGCTTCATTTGTTCAAGGTCATGTTTCCTATGACACGTGTTCAACAACTGCTAGTAAGTCAGCTTTAGCCTTTTCTGAGGCAATAAATGATGACGGTTGGGGGGATGGATCTGGATCCTTCGATGAAGTCGAACTTAGCTCTATATAAGGGAGGGGGAATCCCTTCTGCTTCTGCACTGAACAAAACATGAGGGTTTTGGATGAACCACCATTATTTCCAGCGTTTTAGCCCTCCACCGAGGTGTGTATGGTCTACTACATAAAGAACTCAGAAGATTCAGCTTCTCCAATAACATGAGAGGATCTCATATGGATCTTAGACTACATCCTCTCAGCTCTGCCGTGAGGTAATTGTTTGGCCGGTCAAGCTCTTGGCGCTTCTTGATTTACTTCTTTCATGAATCAGAATAGGAGCCGGAGGCCGAAGAAAATAGGGAGCTGCGGTGCCGCCACCAGGGATGCATTGGAAGGAAAATTTGAGGACCTTGGTGGCTTACAGGCTCTAATCAGCTAGGGTAAAGCCCCTTGCGGCTGGTCCTTCTTCTTAGTCATAGGTTTTTCCTTTATATTCTGATTAACCTATATCTGGTGCTTTCTGATGTAGTTTTGCCTCATTGAGATCTTTTAATGAATAAAGTTTCCTTTTGCAATTTCTATTTGTTGCCTTTGTTTCTCATATGAGCATTATTTGAACAATCTGTATGATCTACACATAATCAAAAAATAGTGTGAGAGCTACGAACACTTGGTTACAAGTGAGCTGTGAGTTAGAGCGATCTCCTGCTCGGGCCGGTCCTGTGGCCAAATATATAGGTTCGCATGAAAGCTGTGAAATAATAGAGTTCGTATGAGAGCTGCGAAATTAATAAGTGAGTGATCTTGTGCTTGGGCCAATCTCATGGCCAAATAGATGAGTTTACATGAAAGTTGTGAAATAGTAAAGTTTGCTTGAGAGCTGTGAAATAGTAGAGTTCGCATGAGAGCTACGAAATTAATAAGTGATCGATCTCATGCTCGGGCCCATCTTGTGGCCAAATAAAAAGGAGTGCCAGTTAGGTGAATCATCTGTTCGAAGAAAATTTAAAATCAGTATAGTATTCAAAATATTTACATAATTTACAAAAATTACAGAAGTTTAAAAGATAGTCCTGATAGTAGGTGATTGCTCTTACTTGGGATCCTGTCGAGATGGTCCAAGCCGCTACCTAGAAGGCTACATAATGTAGTCATGCAAATGACCTCTTTTGATAAGATCTTTGATAGCATCTCTCAGAGCCCAGCACTCTAAGGTAACATGCCTGAACTCGTTGTGGTATGCACAGAATTTCCCTCGTTTGAGTCTGCACTTACTAGGAGTCTTCAAGGGTGGAGGCTTTTTGAAATCCTCTTTGTTCGTTTCCATCGCGAAAATCTTGTCCTGGGCATCTGACAAGATGCTATAAGTGCTATGACGACCTGAAAATGGGGGTTGTTCATCCTTGCTCTTCTTAGCAAGCTAATGGTTGGAGCTATCATTTCCATTTCCATGATTGCTCCTTTTCTTATTTTGGGCCGAACTGCTTGGCTTGGGTTTTGCGGACTAAAAGCTTTGTCCCATCTAATTTACTTCATGGCTCGCTCATAAAATTCACCCAAGTTGCTAACAAGGGACTTGTACAAACTTTTGAATAGCTTCCCATCTCTACGAAGTCCCTCTGAGATGGCAGTCAGGATGGCCTCATCTGAGGGCTTCTCGACATTATTGACCTCACGTCTGAAGCGAGTGATGTAGTCTTTCAGTATTTCATGCTTACTCTGGAAGACCATAACGAGATGGCATGGGGGCGTGAGTTGCCTCTTCAGCGCCCGATACTGGTCAATAAACTTTTCCTGACACTCCTCCTAACTGCTAATACTGCGAGCTAGGAGGCTCCTGAACCACGTTTGAGGGATTTCACCTAAAGTAATGGGGAAAATGCAACACCTGACTAAGGAATTGCAAGTTTGGAGGTCCATCTGGATGTTGAATAGGTCCAGATGGTTATGCGAGTCGTTGTCTCTGTCATATAGCGGAATGGCTGAGACTTTGAGCTTGCACGGGAGGGGTTCCTCCATGATTTCCCTAGAGAAAGGGGTTCGCTCCCTAAAGTGACCTTGGTCATTCCGAGCTTGAGGGTGCTCCTCCAAATGCTTGACTCTTTGAAGGAGATCTTCCACCAAAACACCCAAACCCCCTAGTCTTTGACTAGAGACTTGGTGGCTTGGTTCACTTTTTCAGTTGTATGGGTGGTGATTCGAAGTTTGCTTTTGGCTAGTCTTACCAGAATGCTCAACTCTAGGTGCGGCAATTTTAACCTACCCTTGCATATTCTGAGCTTGTGCTTATACTAATATTGTGACTGTTTTAGCCAGCTCTCCCATCATATGTTCAAGTTTCTCCTGACGTTGGAGCTAGGTTTACACTCCATCGATGCTGTTAGTGGTGGGAACTAGTTATACTGAGCTGGCTAGAAGGACGCTAGTGGTTGCTCCAATAATAGGAGCAGTGGACGAGTCCATCATTGAGACATGACCATCTGGAGGATGGGGTTGCGCATTTGAAGCTCTGATGGCTCTCCGTCAACTGGTTCAAATACAGCAAATCAACAAAATACACAAAGATGAAGGGAAGAGTAGCGAGAAAATGCAAGATTTTTAACGTGATTCGGCCAAATCTGGATAAAATCGGACCCTACGTCCATGGTAATGTATTGTTATGAAAGTATTTCTACAAAGATCTCAGCATATAATGTTTCTTCCTCTTATAGCTTCGACATATTCTAGCTCTCTCTCTCTATTTTAGCAAAGTTTTTTCCTACATGAAAGATGTTCTCTCTCTTACAGAGGGCTCCTTCCTCATATTTGTAAAGGAGAAGAGGTTACAATGGTAATTTCATATGCAGTGAATCTATTACATCAACATTTATTGTACAGGACAGAACAGTCAAACAAAATCCTATTATTCGGCTACTATAGATTATCTTCGGTAGATGGGCCCGGCATGTCTATTAGGTAGAGTGTGAATAGGTCTAGTCTTCTATCTAGCGAACTCTCAGGTCGCCGACCATACTTCATTAGCTAGATCATTCAGTCTGGGGATGTGCCTGTCTTCGGCATAAAGAGGTCGAGGTCGAGCTCGCTTTATCATGCACGAGCTCGAGTTGAGGAGGTCGCCTCGCGACGTGAACTAATGGCAGAGCAATTTGAGGATTCTTCGAGCTGGTCCTTTGCTGCTCTCGGGCCACTCGCAAGTCCAACTAGTGCGAACCAAATCCCACATATAACAGCTTATAATATGAAATATTCACTAATTGATTATAATTAGAATTTAGGTCAAATCCTAATAATCTCTACCTTAACATAAATTTCATCATCAAAAGTGTTCAAGCTCTAAATTAAGTGATTCACCAAATCTTGAATCATCTTCTCCATATATCATAAATGTCTTCAAAACTCCACTTTCAATGGAGCATTAATACTCTGCATGTGCATTGAAAGAGAAGTTTATCAAGTTTGCTTCATCTTTTCCACATAAAGTTTTCCCAATAAAATCATTAAAAGTATACAAATAGAGCTACCACTTAAACAAAATTTGGCCTTGATATCAAACTCCAAAACTAATTTGTGTCAATGCTTCTTTAATCAAGCTAAACATAGTACTGAAACTAACGAATACCAGCAAAACCAAAAGCTACAATTAGGCAGATTTGAATCAAAACCCAAACCTACAGAAGCGAAACTAGAAGCAGGCCAAATCGAAATCAAAACCTAAAACCCAATAGAACTGGATTTTGATATCACTTGTTAGGAAATTTGGTTTGGAAGCATGTTGACAAAGTTCAATATCAAAAAAGTATGAAATCAAGAGATACAAATATTTAACATGGTTTGACTTTGAGCCCACTTTACAAATTTGAATCAAAACCCAAACCTGATAGAATCATAACTAGAAGTAAGTTAAACTTGAATCAAAACCTAACACCTGGTAGATCTGGACTTGAATACCACTTATTAAAAATTTCGATGTAGAAGCATGTTGATAAAGTTCAATATCAAAAAAGCTTAAAATCACAAGACACAAATATTTAACTTGATTTAATTTTGAGCCTACTCCATAGATAAAGATGAGAAATATAATTTACTAAGGAATCAAGGAGAGAATACACTCTCAAACTTACATCCTAAATAGACCCAAAATACTTTACAATCTTCCTCTAATTGACAGTACATTTTCTCACTAATTGTATATATACTCTTTACTCTTAGTACAAATAATTTTACCAAATGAGTAGGAGCAAATTGTGAGATTTCAAATAATGTAACTTCTATAAGGGGATACAGATACAGAGTCTCTCACCTCCCAAATAACCTTGTACAATACAAATATTTATATACTAAAAGCCTGTGAGACAAGTAATTACAATTTTTATTTAACAAAAGATCTAAAGTGATCAAGAAGAAAAATTATAATAGAAAATAATTATTAATTAATTGTAATTAGAATTTAAGTCAACTCCAAACAATTAATTTGTCTAAATTTTAGTTAGGAACTAATTTTGAATTGAAATTTGTTATATAAATTAAGAAACGTAATTTAAATTTTGAATAACTAGTACGAGGGAGAGGGGTGAAAATAAGAAAATATTTTCATTAAAAAAACAGATTAAATGAAAACGAACTTTAAACTATGTTTCACTAAAAATTAGATCATATAAAGACTAATAGTTTAATTTTTAAACTTACTCCTAATTCTTAAATTCATTCTTTCGAAGCCGAAAGGAAAGCAAAAATAAATAAATTTGAGCAAGCTTTTAAAACCTGAAACTTTCAATCCCATATTATCTAACTTAACTAGGCTAAACTAAACTTAGTTTAAAGAAATTTATCAAATTAGAAGAATACTAATTACCCTTATTTTAGTTTACTTATTATAGCACTTAAAGAGAATCTGATTCACACACCATTCATCCATATTTAGCTTATCAAACTTAGTCTCGGTCACATCACTTTGCTTAATGACTATATCTTTGTGCTTATGAATGGTCCTGTCCCTCAGAGTCGCTTGTTTGATATGTTGTTCTTGATTATTCGTAATTCGAACATTAAGAAGTTAAAATTAAAATCGTAGATGTCAAAAGTAAAGTTGTAGTATAATTATTATTAAATAATATAATTAAAATAAAATTGTAAAAGTTTAAAATTGTAACTTAGAAACAAGTGTTAAAAAAGTAGAGTAAACCTACTAAATAATATAATCTTATGCTAAAAATATATATTGGTCCAAGTATAACTTTATAATTATGAGACGCTAGTCCCTCATTTAGAATTTCAAATAAATTAGATTTTATTTCATTTTTAAAAGAATTCTTATCTTAATGTTGTTTGATTTAAGTTTAAAATGATATAATTTGATTTCATTTATAATTTTTATTTAAAATATATATATATATACTATTATGAAATCCTTTGAATTTATCAAAATTTAACAAAAATTCATTTCATTTAACATAAACACGCATTTTATACCAATAACCTTATCTTATATTATCATTTTATTTATTTTAATATCATCAAAATTCATCTCAATTGAATTTATGCATTTTCATTAGGTTTGAAAAAAAGAATTTATTTATAATTCAACCGAAATCACTATTTTTATCCACAATTGAACTAAATTTATTTTCAAATATTATAATTTATCCACAATTGGATTGAAATTAAATCTATTAAAGTGAATTGAATTCATTAAAACATTTAAGTTCTGGAAAATATCGCTTGGGCCAAAGAATACGCCTTGACTACGGACGAAACCTTAAGGTACCACTGGTATATTGCCTGTTTTAAAAAGAGCACCATACATAAAACTAGTAATCACAGTCACCTGTCCGTCACTTAGAGATCTTCAAATGAGTTAACTTACGACTGATATAATTTTATCGGATTGAAAACTCATATAAAAAATAAAAATAGTAACTTCATTTAATAAATGATTGATCCGAAATAATTGAATTCAACAAGAATTTGAGATTAGTCAGTATTAATTCGTTAGATTAATAAATTAGTCCATTAACTTAATAATATAAGATTAATTGATTAATATATATATTAAAATAATATTAAATAACTTTTAATGTTTAGTAAATTTATATATTTAATACTGTCAAATATATAACAAATTCATTAAAATACATAATTACTTTTAATTTTAATAAAATAAAAATTAAAAAATTCAATAAATAAAATTGTGTGAGGAAATTATTATTCTAAAACTTAAAAATTAGTATAATAATAATCATATAAAATAATTACTATAAATAAATAATATATTAAATAAAATAATTAATTACTAATATTATAATATGACAAATTAGAAATTAAGAAAGACTAACAAATATATATGAAAATATAAAGACTGCCCAAGAGGGAATGAAAAAAGAAAAACTTGAACAACAATACGGATGAACAATTGAACAATAATAACAATTTATACAAAAGAGAAATTCTTTGAATAAGATATTTTTAATAAAAATACAAATAGTGACATATTTGTAGATGATAATAATAATAAAATATAAATATATTTTACTATTATTGTTATTACTATTAATTTTAATTAATTAATAATGTAAAATTAATATTCAAAATATAATAAATTATTTAACCCATTTGAAATCGTCTAGTAAATATCAATCTAAAACTAGACTGTAACAATTGACCTAATGAAAAGATAATCCCACTTAGGACTAATCCATTAAGATTGGACTAGTCAGTTCTAATAGATTTACCTTCACCGATACACATGCAGACAAGAGCAGCATCTTCTAATCATATTATGTGCCTTAACTCAAAACAGGAAAGTTACAAGAATAAGGCTTGGAAGTTGGAAGGATGCTTGTGTCTGACTAGGGAATATGAAACGTGAATTGGAGAGTTAGTAGGAGATCACATTCTCAGTGTAACCACAACGGGAACCAGAAATGGCCAGCTTAATCTCATGCGTCCTCAAAGCTCGACCAGGCATGTACAAGTAGATTAGCTCAATTCAACACGTAGTTGAATATTGAAAGTAAAGAAAAACACTTTGAATTATCCTAAATTTAAGTGAAATTATATAGACTTAACATTTCTAAAATCTACATTGACAGACAGAAGAAGCAACTTATCAGTCATACGGATAGTAGGATGAATGCCCAAGACCGACAGAGAGTAAAGTGGTATCAAGGTGAAACTAAAGATTATTAGCATGTGTTAATGGTGACATAGTTTGGGATTGGTCTGTTCTAACGGAGATTAAACTTCGAGACAATTAGGCCATCCCATATTAACCAACCAGGTGCCCATCACAAATTCAGGGTTTCTATGTCTCCAAAGAAAGATGCTTATACAGAAGATCACGGTATCACTTTGGATAGAGGATATCATAGTGACCAGGGCGATATAGCAGTGTGATGAAAGGATTACTCTTCTCAGAGCAACCACAAGCAGTTGGGAGATCACCAGCAACAGGCATAAAATCATGATGATTCACACTGACACCACCAGTATCACATGAGCTGCGGTCAAGGTACACGACACGGATTGGAATGCCCAAGGCATCTGAAAGGGCAGTAATGTGCACATGGTCGCTCTCCTCACCCATTGGTTCAACTGATGATTTGCAAAACTGAGCCATAATAACAGTACGAGACAGTTTTCAATATTAAAATTACAAGACAATCACATTTTTTCATAAACAAAATCCAACAATATTTATTTGAGAAAAATAGTCTGACCGTCTTAAGATTTAACGAAATTACGGTATACCTCCTCTCTAATTTAAAAAACTTATTCAGAACTCCCTTAAAAGATGAAAAATGTCTACACTTACATTCAAATTTGAATTTTCCATTATTGAAATGATGAGAAAAAGATAACCATACAGCTCAAATCAAACAAAATGGGGACATTCTGAAGATTTTATAATCAAAGATAAACTTTGACTAAATTTAAATGACTAAAATATGATTGATAAAAATGCCCAATTTGAGTACAAGTGTCGTGCTTTTTCATTTTTCGAGAAACATCTTTGTAGGTTTTGAGAGCAAAAGGGAAATTGTGGAAGTTTTTAAATTAGACGAGAGGTCGGTGTAATTTTATTAAACCTAAGGAGGTGTGAGAGTATTTCGCTCTATTTATTTCTGCTTAGTGAAATACTAAATTTGCAAGCATGCGGAAAAATATCACAGAAGAAAAAAGTAACAAACCTGTTCCACGGTTGTATTTGTTAGGCCCAGTATAAAAGGTTGGAAAAATTCTGAGCGCTTTTGTATTTCACCAGAGGTAACAAATCTGAAGAACATGACAACTAACCAAACACATTTGTCAACAAATGGAGGAAAAGATATACATTAAGGCACCTGAAGTGCGCTTTTACTCACTCACCATAATCGGATATTGACTGATCTCGGCTTCTAAGAACAAGCTCATCCGGACTGTGGCACATTATTAAGTTCATTTAACAAAAACTCAAAGGGAATAGCAGAAAGAAAAAGAAAAACGAATATGAAGAAGGAGCCAGATAAACTGCACATACTGAAAAAGATATCTCGCATTGTATATGCTACAATCTCATGATTGTCAAAGCCAATTTATGATGAAAGAAGTTATCAGTACCTAATGGATGCCTCTTTTCCTTGAATAACACATTCCAATTGCTCAAGGAATAACTGAAATTTTTTTAGAGCTATTAGAGATGAATAGAAAATTTTAAAGGTTAATAAAAAGTAAGTGTATATCTTCAAATAATGAAAATAATACATCCGTGTGTAGTGTGTACAATAAAAAACTCATCCATCTTAGTTAGACTAATTCTTTCCCAATATCTTCCCCTTGTTCAATTTATATCTAAAAAGACATCCTAAAAAGGAAACTTAAGATCTGGCTTCAATATAGTCGATCATGATTACCATCCAAGTACATAATATGTTCAAAGATTTAACAATAACATTATAAAATATACATACAGAACCAGTGATTTTCCCAAGTCCATATTAATAGAAGCTGCAGTAAGCCTCAGGCAAACTAATTTACACTACGACCCAGAGCAACACATGAGTACTTTGGTCACAACAGAGTGCCAACAATATCCTTGTTATACCACTGACTTCCAATCCTTGATTATCCAGTAGCTTCCCTTACGAGATATTACATATTAACTTTTAGCCACGATAAAAAAACTACAATTAATACTTAAAGTGACCCAGGAAAATCTGAAGAGATGAAAGAAAAAAATTACACAGAAAAATACCTCAAAAAGAAGGAAGGAAGAAGCAGTTGATAAATTACCGCAAAAAAGTCTTCAAAAGTCAAGTCTGCATAACCCAAGTTCTGAAGTGTTTTTCTACAATTTTCAACATTGGCTTTGAGACGATCAACTTCAGCTTTGTCCTGACATTCTAAAATATGCTCCTGTACAAGGTTCTTGACAAATTAATTCATAAACCCAAATTACCGGAATATTTAATACCATCATTCAAAGGAACCATAGAATAGCAATCTAAATTCCACACATAAGGTAGATAATTCTCATTTTAACACATACAAGGTATGAAAACATAAAACTTCGAAAGAAGCAGTTTCCATCTCCTCGAGTACGCCGAATGGCAGCATATTGTTCACCAAGCACCTGTAGGATGGGTGATGTAAAAAGGGTGTAGGAAACATGGCAAGAAGAAAGAAGGATAAAAACCATACAGAATAATAAGATAAAAAGAAACCATAAGAGGCCAAACCTTTATTTTCTCCAGCAAGATAGGGCTTCCAGATTGATATTCAGCTGCTAAGCTACAAAGTGGTTCCTGCCATTATGTCATAGTAAAACTTTGTATTTCAATCACTATCAAGAAATCAGATTTCACCCCCTCCCAATCACAAAACGGCAATAAAATATCCATGAGGAAAATGAGAGGCATAAGAAAAGTAATTCACTTAAATGTAAAAAAAATAAATAAATAATTAAAAAAAAAAAAGAAAATCATACATTTTGCCAGAAAGGTTAGACTCAAAACTTCATACAAGATCCAATGATAAGGGAATACTAACATGCCAAAGACACCCACTTAATTTAAAAAAGGGATACTATAAAATCTCAAAGCACGTTAAAATGGTAGGAGGAATGGCAAAACCCCTTCATAACAACAAAAGCATTTCCAATTGCCATGCAATAGGCCTTGCCTTGTCACCCACAAATGGAACTTTCTTGGCTTCCTCAGCCTGAATTGCAGCCTGCTGCTGCATTATGTCATCATCCCCAAAATTTGCCCATTCATCAAATTCAAGCATTGGAACAGTCACACGCTCAATTTCCCCGCTATCTGGGAGTGCTCCTTGATTCTGCATTTTCTCTTAAAGAAACTAGGAGTTCTCAAATATCTATACTTGTTACAACAAACAGCAATCTGGTCAGAGGACCACCTGCCAAATAATGAATTGGTTCATGTTAGTTTATTTGGACACACACAAATTAATAGCAGCATGAGCTTGATAGTGAAGTTTATAAGCGAGTTGATTTAAGGATTCACTGCCACTACCCCAACAATTTTGTTTTGGTTATGGGCATTTTTTATTCTGACACGTGCAGAATAATCTAATTGAAATGAAGCTTTTTAGTTAAATTTAGCAATTTCAATGATAACTCAATACAAAGTTTCTTGTAAGCTTTGTGGATAGCTGTTAGTTATACATGGGATTTTTTTTTTTTTAATTAGGTTTTTATAACAACACCTAGACAATCTACTTCTAAATCGGAGAGATTTTCAATGGTCAGTGCTTGCACTTGAGACCTTTCAATGCTCAGAATCAAAATTAGTAAGTAACACGAAGATATTAAAGTTACTTGTCAAATCAACAAAGTAACAAGGCTATGAACATGACTTTTCCAAATTCTACAGCTATTTCATTCAATTAACTTTGTAAAATTCGCTAACACGAGAGAAAATGAAAAACAAATAAAGCATTAGGTTAAAGACGAATAGCCTCCCTCTATCAAGCCAAGTGAGTTCTTCATATGAATAAAAATTAAAGAAAAAATCGACTGTGGATTTAAACAGTAGAAGCAAAACATCTTGTAAGCTTACCTATTACCTCAAACTCAGACTTCCTTTCTCAGATCAAATTTCGAAGGCAAACCATGGTGCTCTGTTCGTCCTCTCCCCCTCTCGCTAGATTTCGAGTCTTTACTTTTCAACTCCGTCCCGAGCTTCTCTGTCTTACGACGAATTCTACCCTTTTTTTTTTTTTTTGGCCAAACGAATCCTACTTTCAAAAATATGTAATTATGATTATTGATAAATACAAGTGTATCACTAAATTATAAAATTATTTGTTTATTTTTATTTTTAAATGATATCTTTTTTTTTTGTCATAAAATAAAAATATTAATTTTGAATAAAAAATGAAAATACAGTACTTATAAGTGTAACGAAAATAATAAATTTTCGCTACAAATGGTTAAGATGGTCATAGTATTTTCCTTAAGATCAAGTTTTAAAGGAATCAAACCTCCAACCTTATAATATGAAAAATATGATTGGCGTGAGTAGCTTATAGAGTGAGTTGGAATATTTAATATATTAGTTTATAATTTATTGATATGATCTATAAGCTTTATATATATATATATATATATATTAAAAGAAATTGGTGAATTAGTCTTTTGAAAAAAATAATTTATGTTTTGATAAATTAGTTTAAATAATTTATAATTTATAAATTATAAATTTTTCATCTTTTCTTTTAAATTTATTCCTCTTCTATATATATAAATAATTTTTAATGTTATATTATTTTTATTTTTAATAGTTGTTGTTTTATATATTCATTTTGGCCTCCTCCAACAAAATAAAAATATAAAGAAAATGTTTGCACTTTCAATACATATAAGATCAAAACACTATTTTAATCATTCGTACATGCAGTTTTTTTTTTTCAAATTTCATCTTAGTTTTTAATTTTGTTCTTGCCAAATTTAATTTTATTGTATAGGCCAATCAGGTATTTTTGCCAATATATGGTTAACTTTATTTTCAAAGTTGATAATGTGAAAGTTCAAAATGTGATATTGTATTTTTTTAATTATTATTGTTTTGGTTTATCTCCTATGCTTATTTAATACTTTACATATTTTAAATCTATCATATGACTTCACTTAAAAAAAAAAGGACACATGATTACCATTTCAATTATGTCTTTTTTTTTTTATATCCCTTGAGTACAATATCATTTTAACCTATATAATCACCTATTTTTATATAAGTCATTTTTAATATCCATACAGGCATTAAAAAGTGCCATTCTAGATTTTGGACTTTAATGTTATTACTTTCATTAGCAAAGTTAAAAGTTTTCTTCTTTCCTTGACGAGAGCTCTCTTCACTTCCTCGTAGATACTTCCCTTAGGTTCTTCTTTGTATTCCTTGCCTTGGGCCGCTGCTTTCTTCTTCTTCCACCTCTTTCTATCTCCTTGCCTCTTTTCTTCCCATCCTCCTTCCATGGCCCTTTGTTTCTACTTTCTTTATCCGTTTCTCTGGTAACCCCTAAGGGACTTAGTGCCTTTAGGGGTGTTTCTTTATCCTTTTATTCAGATTTGTTCCTTCGTCCTCTTTTGTGCTTTGACTGAATCTGTCACTGCTAGTACCTTTGAGGGGGATTTAATGCCTTTATGAATACCTCTTCCTTGCTTCCCTTTAGTGCCCTCCTTTTTCTTTTGTTTTCCTTCTTCCTTTGTTGTATGCTTCATCATGGAAATTGTTAAGGATGACACCATTCCACCTCAAAACTCCCATTTCTCTTAGGCAAACATGCTCACCCATCCTTGATGATGCTTCTTTCTCTTTGGAAGCTGACACTTTTCAAGTGGAGAAATCTACCAATATTGCTCTAGTGGAATACATTTTAACTTCCAAACATTTTAATCACTTCTTAGTCTTGAATATGATTAAAAAGGGATAAGGGGATCCAAAAGGCCTCACCATTGATGAGTTAGGTTCTCATACTTTTGTTTTCAATTTCCCAAAACCAGACTTGTTCCATAGAATCCTTAAAGAAGCACCCTAGCATGTCATGAGAGCTCTGTTATAATTAAGTGTTAGGTAACCACATCGTGTAGTTAGGGATCTTGATTTCTCCTTTTCTCTTTATTAGGTTCAAGATATTGACCTACCTATGGAATTTCTAAATCTACAAAATGTTAAAGCTATTGGAGCTAAAGCATGCCAAGTCCTAGAGGTGGAAAACTTTCTCAATGTACATAACTTGCTTCATGGCTTTTTAAGGCTAAGAGTATATGTTAAGATAAAATTAACAATTTTGTCCTTGAAATTGTAAGGCATTGAAAAAAATGATCCATGAATTATAAAAGTGGCCTTAGTAATATCTAAATAATATTCCATCTATATGTTCTTATCACTCCGTATATATATTTTATTCTTGAATAACATGACGGAGGGACAAAAATGTATAGACAAAGTATTATTCAAGGATTCTTATGGTTATTTTTATAATTTAAGGATCATGCTGCCAACACTTTACAATTTCAAGGATGAAATTGTTAATTTTTTCATTTGTTGATATTAAAAATCCTTTTTCCACTAAATTTTAGATTCCTATAAACTATAACTCAAAATCAAAAGTAAGCCTAAAGTATGAAAAGCTCCAAGATTTTTGCTTTAACTATGGTATCATCGAGCATGATAAAAAACTTGCAAGATCTCAAAAGCCATATCCGTCCTAGATTTTTCCTTTCCAAGACACAACTTGAACCTCAAAGCTCTACTCCAAAAGACCATCCAAAATATAAAATCACATGAAATTCCCACCTTCTATTCAAAGCCCCTTAAGGTTTCAACAATCCACAGCACGTCAAGAATTAGAAATGTTTAGGTCTTAGGTCATGTGCCTGAGGCTAGCCATTCTGTTAGTGGCCTCATTAGTACTATCTGTATGAGCCAAGTATCAACATTACACACTTAAAATAGGATAGTACTTGTTATGGGGAATATTTCTAAGTCAACTCTCACCACAGCCCTAGGTATCAATTCCAACGTCCTTTATTTTGACCACTGGTGAGAATATTCCTTGTGTTGATATGTGTTTGCCTGCTAAGGATTTTGATAAAGCTAAGGTAAAAGGAAAAAAAATACTACATAGGTTTCTTTGGAGCATTTAGGCGAAATGGCATTTTCAACCAAATGGACTGATCTTGGCTAGGCCTAAATAAACTTTCTGACTTAGCTTTGGTTGAAGAGTATATTGGGCTCGCTAAACCTGTGATAACCTTTGATGTCTAGAGCCTAAATATCCCATCTCAAGCTCTAACTCTTAGTGCTGAGGATGTAACTAAATGCAAAACTACTTTGAATAAGCTAAATTCAAACTACATTGTTAAATTCTCAAAAAAAAAAAAAAGGAGGAACATGATTATGTTGTCATTAATTTAGCTTATAATAATCCCTCTTAAGAAAGAAAAATTAATTCAGAGAAGGAAACTAAAATTACTTGCTGTTTTAAAGGCTTGGCCTTAAAGAGAAATTTTGGAAAATGTGGAATCTAACAAGAAGCCAAGGAAAATCTTTGATATTAGAAATAATCGTAAGAGTAGGAAGGTTATGTACTAAAGAAAACTTAACTCCTTTAAATGATATGTGCTTGGTTTGGAAGGTTAATCTTGTTGGCATGAAGTTCCTATTGACAACATCATGTAGTTTTCTATCCTAAAAACAAAATGACTTTGAAGCAAGTGGTGGTGGTTGGCTTATAACAACCACAAGGTCCCAATAAGTATTCTTTCTTATAATTGTCAAGGTTTGGGGCTTGCCTTGATAGTCTAAACTTTGGAAGACTCATTGAAAAATATAGGCCATTGTAGTCTTCCTTACGGGGGAGTAAATATGTATTTGAGGACTTATTCCAACTTTAATATGCTTGTGGCTTTCAATATAGCTTTTTTCAAAATCCTTATGGTAGAAGTGGAGGGCTTGCTCTCGATAAAGGAAAGCTCTTTTGAATATCTTGTATTTAGGCTTCATAAACACAATTTCTATATATTTTATATCTTTGTATACTTAATCTTTTATTATGTTTATGTGCTCAACTGGATGCTTGAAATTGATTTTGTGATTTGCTCACTTTTTATACTTAATTGAATTTATTTGATAAACTTATACTATTTCATACTGTTTTAGGTTTTTAGGCATATCCTGAGTTTTAGACCTCAGTTTTAGGTGATTATTTTATCTTTGGAAAGGTAAGAGAAGGAACTAAAAATTTCATGTAGAGTCTCCAGCCTAGTTCAACTATTTTGGAAGTCAAATAAAGCCTATAGGTTGGAATAGATTGATAACTTGCGACCCAAAACTAGTTTTGGCATTTTTACCATAAATGAAGCTAAGATCCATAGAATGGCTAAGATCCATCCATACTTTTATGAAGGACTTGAGGGCAAACTACACCATTTTAAATTAATTACATAGTTGTGAACTTAAATGTTTAATTCTATCATGGGTTAGACTGCTTTAAAAAGCTGTCTTCATTTTTAGCCCATAACTTAAGCTAGAAATCAATTTTTTATGCAATTTAAAGGCCATTAGATTCCCAAGAGACAAGGCTACAGTTCATATGAAAAGAGCTATGTCCATTGAAGCCTTCTTCCAACCTTAATTAGTAGCCCAACCAAAAGGCAATATAGTGAGCCTATAAATAGCTAGTTGTGCCACAATTGTAATAACTTTTAGATCATTTTTTGTATTGTCTCTAATTTTGGGAGGAGAGGAGATCTACTAGAGCAAGACTCCAGACCTAATTAGATTTTCTCATTTTCTTTTATTTCTTTTTTTATTTTTGTATTAATGTGTAACTAAGCCTTCATCTCAATCTATGTGAATTTTTGCACTAATTCATTTGTTGATCGTGAGACTTACTCTTGATTCCAATTTATTCCTAATTTAATTCTCTTGATAATCTAATTTTACTACTTATAATTTCTATGAATGATTGATTAAGGTGGCCAATTAATTATTCATTTATTGTGATTTAATACTAGCTAAATTTCTATAGGCAATTCCATTGTTTGTGGCTGTTTGGTTGTGAGGTAGCAATATGGTATTGATATGTTATTGGGATATATCAATTTTTCTAGAGAATTGAGGGTAATTAGTTGAGTTGCTACTAGGGTAATTCAATTAATTAGACTTGGTATTTTCATAACTTAATACTATTGATAAACTGGTTAGGGTGCTGGGCTTAGATTGATTTAGCAATAAGAGTCAATTGGGTGTTAAGTTTGGTTAGCTACTTTAAGAGGAAATTAACAAGGATTAATTAGGTGTTGAGTTTGATTAATTTCTTGGCTAAGTAGTCAAAGTAGGGATGACACAATAGTGTCAAGGATTAGTCATTGAATTAGTTGTAAGAATCCCTCAGATTGATCCTTTCTCCATTTGATTTTTCTTCATTTTTGTTTCTATTTTGTTATGCATTTAATCCATTTGATTTAATTCCTTGTCTAATTACATAGTATCCAACTCTCCCATTTCATGTTGTAAACACAGAAGTGAATCTCCAGTCTCTGTAAACATGGCCTGGACTCACCCTAATTGCTAACTTAGGTAATTGGACATTATTTTTGATTGGTCTCATAGTTGTCAAATTTCGGTGCTATTGTCAGGGAATTGGCTGATTAATTTCTATTTGTTTTCAGTTGTATATAATAATAGGATATTAACATTAGTATTATGCTTAAATTTCAATCCTTACCTCTTGTTTTCCCTTTGTTTTGGCATAATTTCCTTAGTTTTTTTAGTTCTTGGTAGGGTCAGGTAGCAAAATTTTTTGTGGGATTAGAAGCTTAAATTTGATGGAGCACCTGTTTTTGGCCTTTTGAGCAAAACTCATAGCTTTGCGATAAGCGCCCCCTATTTTTGCCAAATTCCATTATGTACTATGATTTTTCAATTTTTTTAGTATTTTTTTGAATTATTTTGCTTTTTTCTATTTCAATTCTTTTGGATTTCCTGTTTAGCCTTTTTGTGTATGACGTGATCTTTTCATTATTTTGAGCAAATATATGATCCAAAAATTGAAAAAACTTTATAAAATTTGAGAAGAGAGAGTATGCATCAATATTATTTTTTTCAAGATCTTGCAGCAACTTCAGCACCTTCCACCCTTAGTTCAAACGTTTTAGTGAACCTATAAAACTTCATCATTCTTTTCAAGCCTGGTGAATATGACATTCAACTAAAGAACCTTGAAGGAATTGGCTACTCTAGACCTCAATCAGTAGCCTTTATGCATAAACTATATTGAAATCGAAGCTGCCTTTGATTTAAAGTCTGCTCTAATTCATTTGCTTCCTATATTTCATGGTCAAGCTAGAGAAGATCCTCATAAACATTTGAAAAAATTTCACATGGCCTACTTAACCATGAAGTCTCAGGAAATTTCAAAGGAGCAGATCAAGCTAAGAACCTTTCCTTTCTCCCTTGCAAATTCAGCTAAGGACTGGCTCCATAAATACATAGCCTGAGATGACTAGATTCTTTCTTAAGAGATATTTCCCTACCTCTAGTGCTACCAACATTAGAAAAGAAATTTGCAATATTAGACAAGTTAGTGGAGAAACCTCATATTAGTATTGGAAGATATTCAAGAGGCTGTGCACAAGCTATCCATATCATCAGATTAGTGACCAACTTTTAATCTAGTATTTTTATAAAGGCCTCCTACCTTTGGACAAAATTATGATTGATGCTACAAGTGGAGGAGCATTAGTGAACAAGACCCCTAATGCCACAAGAATGTTGATTTCCAACATGGCTATAACTTCTCAACAGTTTGGCAGTAAAACAGATTACACTGTCAGAAAGGTCAATGAAGTGTATATCTTTAATCTAGAAAGACAAATAATAGACCTCACCTTCATGGTTCAACAACTACAGTAGCAACAGACCATAAGATAGCCAACATCAGTAGTACATAAAATCTGCTCAGTCCTTGGACATTACACTGAAGCATGTCTAAGCTTTCAAGAGAGTGACCCCTTCTAGTAAGTGCAGGCAATGGAGAGTAGATTTCCAAAAAATAGCAACAAATTTTCAAACCAAACCTAGTTGGCATACAATCCATATTCCAACATATAAAATCTTGGTTAGAGAGGCCATCCTAATTTGAGATATGGAAATTATTTATGATGAAATTTAGTTCGTAAGGAGGACCTAAACTTCAGCCAACGAAAAGGAGTTCAGAGAACCAATAATGCTCCTGAAAAGTAGAAGGAGGTGGGCCGAGAGGAAGAAGGGATGAGGAGGCGGTGAGTTTAATGTGGTTCGATTAAATTCAGGCGGCACCGGACCCTACGTCCATGACAGAAATATTATTGAGAAATTGCTTTGGTAGAATTTCTGCTTACAGAAGGTTCGACCTCTCTTCTTCTTCTTCTAACAAGGCAATCCTATTTATAGAGGAAGGAGGTTTTACATACATTAAATACAAGCTACAGTTGTGTTATATCAAGCTATAAATAAGAAAAGATAGTAAAAGACTACAAACTAGTTGTTGCAGACTGTAGGTTGCAGGGTAGGTCTTCTAGGTTGGCTGTAGACTAGATTTGTCTGTATTCATTGGTTAGCGCTGCTATTCCAAGTGAGGCACAGGACGCTCCAAGCAGGATTTCTTGGCTCGGGGGCATTGTGAGATCCACTGTAGCTAAGAGCTGTTGTGGTGAGGCATCTAGCTCGAGCGGAAAGTTTAGTCGTTTGATGAACTAGTCTTACGATCTTCTCACAGGGTCGCAGGGTCGCTGGTTTGCTGCCATGCGAGGTGAGGACTTGCCTCGAGGGTTGGTGTCAAAAGAACTTTGTTGTGCCTCTCTCTGATGGGCGAAGCGAAATTCATTGAGTTCTCTTGACGAGGCAAAGGGCAAGCTAGCCTCGGGTCTGCTGTGACTTCTCGAGACCACTTTCAGTATATAACATGAGCCCCCCAACTCTCGGTTTGCTTCGGGGACTGGGAGTTACAAGTTCCTGAAACTTGATTTGTATCTTTAGTCAGTATCCTTCTTTGACTGAGATGTCACGTTAGATGTCTTTCCATCCTGCTTTAGGCCATGCTTTCCTTTGTTTGCCATTTTTGGCCGTTGGCATGGCATTGCCACTCATTTTTGGGCTGTTGGATGAAGATCAAGTCAAATACCTTCTGGATTCTTCAGAAGGCCGAGCAGGTCTATTTATAGCTTAGGGCATTCTTTCTTTCATCCTAGAGAGACTCAATAGAGGAGACTAAAGAGCTCCCTGTGTTTTGGTGTCTTGGCTTTCGACGAAGCTTGCTGAGATATGGATGGCCTATTGCAGAGTGGCGAGAGACATGGATAGCCCGTTGCATGTGCCTTCATCACAGGATCCGCTAGGTAGGCTCCTGGGAGATCTCGCAGTGACTTCTGGCCACCTTCTCCGACCGTTGCATGTGGTGCTACTGCCTAGCTAGCCAGCTTTTACAACTTTTGATTTGCTATGTCTGGCTCAGGAGGGCATGCCAGAGGAATAAGCAGGAGGAACTCTGGGGCTGCTACTCTTTTGTGAGCCTGATGACTGGCAACTGGCTTTTTTATCACTTTTTACAGGAATCGTAGTGCCAAGCTTTCAGTCTTTTTCCCCTGATGTACTATTACCTCACTGGTCAAGGTCTTTCTTTACTGTATGAGCTTTTCTTCTGTCAAATATTGTAGTGTATGCTTCAACCATTGCTGTATGTAAGCTTTTGATAACTAATGAGAATTTCTCTCTTTTCAGCCGATCAGTTGTGCTTTATTTTTCTGATTGCTCAACTTATTGTGAGTGAGAGAGAGGGTCACATGCAAGCTGTGCCCAAGAGATCCTGTTTGAGACATGAGAAACTCGTCCACATGAGAGCTGTGGGAAATGATTTTGTTTTATTTGCCAAGGTTTTGTTTTGTTGAAGCGAGGTGAAAACCATTCACTTGGCAAGGTGAAAAGCATTCGCCGAAGTTTTGTTTTCATTAAGGTGAGGTGAAAACCATTCGCCGAAGTTTTGTTTCCATTGAGGTGATGTGAAAACCATTCACCTGGCAAGGTGAAAATCGTTTACCAAAGTTTTGTTTTCATTGAGGCGAGGTGAAAACCATTCGCCTGGCGAGGTGAAAACTGTTCACTGAAGTTTTGTTTTCGTTGAGGCGAGGTGAAAACCATTCGCCTGGCGAGGTGAAAATTGTTCGTCGAAGTTTTGTTTTCGTTGAGGCAAGGTGAAAACTATTCATCAAAGTTTTATTTTCGTTGAGGCGAGGTGAGTGAGGTGAAAACCATTCACTGAAGTTTTGTGATGACGGAACAAAAACTTTGGATCTAGATAATACTCGACCAATTGATAGCTTCATTGATTCAAAATACCACAATTAGTATAGTCGATTGCAAACGACTGTTACAGGATCAAAATATGGTTCTGATGGAGGGCTCAGGCTCTTGGGTAATAACTTATTAAGCCTATTGAGCACGCTGCCTGAGCGGTCTTGCCACGTAATCCTATAGTCAACCTCTTCTAATAAGGCCTTGAATGGCATCTTTCAGTGCGCGACACTCTGAGGTGGTGTGTCCAGCCTTATTGTGATAGGCATAAAATTTGCTCTGGTCTCTGGACTTGGCAGAAGCCCTCATTGGTCTGGGTTTTTTAAAGTCCTCATTATGCCTTTTTGCGGCAAAGATTCGATCCTGTGTGTCCGACAGGATATTGTAGCTCTTGAAGCGGCCTTCGGGTCGCTGAGGTTTTACTTTCTTTGCGAGATGAGGAGTGGGGTTGTCGTGACTCTCGCTACCCCTCTTTTTTGCTCGTGACAGGATTGTTGTGGCCCACTTTATGCTTGGGTTCCTCCATTCTGAAGGTTTCTTGCCACCTTATTTGTTTAGTTACCCGATCGTAGAATTCGATGAGGTCTTAAGCGGGGGACTTGTAAAGGCTTCTATACAGTTTGTCGTCTTTGTGAAGTCCTGTTGAGATGGCTATTAAGATGCTTTCCTCCGAGGGATTCTCCACGGAGTTGGCCTCATGCCTGAATCAGGTTACATAGTCTTTGAGTGACTCATCCTTGCGTTGAAAAATCATCATAAGGTGGCAAGGAGGAGTGAGTTACTTCTTCAGTGTTCAGTATTGGTTAACAAATTTTCTTTGGCACTCTTCCCAGCTACTGATGCTACGAGCCAGAAGGTGCCTGAGCCATGCCCGAGGAATTGCCCCTAATGTAGTAGGAAAGATGCGGCACTTCACCAGGGGGTCAATTGTCTGGAGGTCCATTTGAGTGTTAAACGCGTTTAGATGATCGCTCGGGTCACTATTCCAGTCATATAGCAAGATAGTGGGTACTTTGAGTTTCTGCGGGATGGGTTACTTCTTGATCTCCACAGAAAATGGTGAGGTCTCCTTATTACGAGGTTGATGGCCCTGAGGCTGCGGATGCTCTTCTAATTGTTTCAGCCTTTGGAGAACCTCTTCCATTGTTGGACAGTGTCCTTCGTGCTGAGGCGTAGAGCTTTCCGCTCGCTGTGAGCCCCCCAGTTGTTAGCCATTATGATCATCATGAATCTCTTTGTGAGCTTCTTCACGAAGCTGCTGGAGCTGTGCCATGACTTCTTCTTGTCTTTGAGTGTTTTGTGCTTGTGCCTGAGCAAGCACCT